>OZ022246.1:22211076-22213576 GCA_963978895.1 Erpobdella octoculata
CTTTCTTTCTTTCTTTATCTCTCTCTCTTTCGCTCTCTTTTTCTCTCTTTCTAGGTGTGTATGAAGTCAGAAATAACATAAGGAAGCCATAAAAATATCGTATATCGTAAAATCATAATTATCATAAAACAGAAATTTCACCGCAATTTATTTTTGCTCCAATATATATTTTCAAGTTTGAGGAATCCCGCGGACCACCTGCGGCTCGCGGAATTCATGGGCGCTCCTGGTCTATCCAGTAGTGAACGAGGGTGTGTATGGTTAAACGGGAGAATCCCGACCCTGCCACCGTTTGCTTTTCTACCGTGTCTCGCTGTTGGTTTTGGAAGTTTCTTAATCAAAGCTGGCAAGCGATGAAGTTAATCTCACAAACATTCGCCACGTCCCAACAAGGTTGTTCCTTACTGAATTAAGGAAATTGCAGCTTCTTCTCACACAGGTATGCATTAGAATAATAACCAAATTGTTTTGGCGTCATGGTGAAAAGATCGATTGTTTTCTTCTTCAAAAAAGCCAAAAAAATCAGACAAAAGAATTCTAAACAACAACAACAACAAAACAACAACAAAGACCACAAGAGGCCCATTAACAGCTGATTTGAAAAGCTTTATCTGCTGCAGATCGTCGAGTTTCGAGTTCGATTTTTCCAAAGAGGAAATGCCAAAGCTGACGCCGCTCGCTCTTACTTTATCTTTTTTCAATGAGATTAAAATGACAGAGCGAGATTTAAAGCCATTTTGACTTATAATTGATAAATAAGCTTTACCATATTTTCAGACACACACACACACCGACACACGTCCATAACACTACCACCCACACACTTAAAACAACACAAAACCACCCACACATTTTAAGCCGCACGAACCCACACGAACACACACACACACACTGAGTCTTTTTCAGGACTGTGATCGAATTTAGAATTAGACATTTGTTACCGTTAGTCATAACGTTTTTATTTTCGTTGACGTTCGCAATCACAGTTTGGTGACATCAAATCAACAACATTTAGAGAAATAACCATCGGGTTTTACCGCAAGGTTGGCATTTAAAAACACAAAGATATTGCCATTTACAATCACATCACGACGTAGGATATGTGTATTTTAGTTCACACACACATGTGTACATGTGTATTTTAGTTCACACACACATATGTGTATTTGTGTATTTTACTACAGATGTGGGTATATAATGTATATGTGTATTTGACTACAGATGTGTGTATATAATGTATATGTGTATTTTACTGCAGATGTGTGTATATAATGTATATGTGTATTTTACTATACATATGAGTATTTTATTTAACACACGTGTGTATTTTATTTCACACATATGTGCGTTTCATCAATTAAATTATATCATCTCGATTTATTTATAATTACATGAAATTATAGAAGCCGCCATTACCATAGAAACGAGACATGAGATAGAGCATCAAGGAAGGGTTTCGAAAAAAAACCAATAAAAATGAGTTTGAGTAATCATTTAAGTATCGGTAAAAAGATATTAAAAAGTTGAGATTTTCTAGAACTTTCCGGGTATAATTATTTATAATATCGGGTATAATTAATTATGATAGCGGGTATAATAACGGTATTGAAATATTATTTCTTCGAGCCAATTAAGCTATGCCCAACCACGGGATATGACTACTCGGGTCCAGCAATTGGTCCGTTTGATTAATGTCTTTAATTACCTACGGGGACCGTGCGGCAAACGTGACGTACTATGATAAGAAGAACATTCATGATTAGAAAAAAAAACAATTTTATATAAGATAATTTATAACAAATAATAACGTTTTAACCGAGATAATATTTTTTGTTTAATATGTGATAAAATTCCCACTGATACAAATTGTGAGCATTCACGACGCATCGTCATGCCAAGATTTTTGTGGGCCCCGCGGAGGCCATCCATCAAAGCCACCCCTTACTGAAATTTTCAACAAAAAAAAACCAATGAATTATTCAGTTAATGCGTTGATCTAAAAATAAATGGAAGTAAGAAAGGAAGCGCAAGTTCACTGCTAGGTAGTTGATGGTTGTTTAAATGTTTGACTAACCTCTATGTCGGTGGGTCTGTTTGTCTATCATGAGAACTGCCTCTGACACCTACAATTAACAATGGTCAACAAATTATGATACTTTTTTTGGTAATGCTATAATAAAATGTTTTAACTGGTTTTATGATTATTTCAAAACATGAGGGCTAGCCCATGAGGAACATTTGCCTATGAAAAATAGTGTTTTTATTCTCGAGAAATGATCATGTAATATATATATACATAAAATATATATATATATATATATATATATATATATATATATATATATATATATATATATATATATATATATATATATATATATATATATATATATATATATATATATATATATAGTATTAACTTTTAGTATCAAATGAATGGACTGATGGCATGTATTTATCTAGTAATTGAGGAAGCGCAGAGTTGCCAACTTCCCAACCA
>OZ022246.1:22218576-22284057 GCA_963978895.1 Erpobdella octoculata
AAAATCAAAACTATCTAGAATGTTTTATAGCATAGAGGGCGACGAAGAAGAAGGAATTGCTGGAAATTTATGCTTTCCTAACAATGCCATGATGAACTAACTAGTTGTAGATACAAAAATGTATGACATAAGTAATTTGTCTGGCTGCTTTACTGGTGCAAAAAGATACCAAGCTGAAAAAAATTTGACCGCGTAATGGCAAAATGCAGACCCAGATACAGCTCACTGGCCTGACAGACAGCAAAACACATAATTTTAGTAAACATAACAAACCGGCTAAGAATGATACGGAAGAAAAGATGAAATAAGAAAAAATAAAGAGAAAAAGATAGAGAGAGTGAGAGAGAAAGAGAGAGATTGGAAGAAAGAGCAACATACCGAGCCAAATGTTTCAAAATATCGTCGGATATCTTCCGCAGTTGTAGGTGCCGAGAGACCGCCAACAAAAATTTTCTTCGTTTTCGTCATCGTCTGTAAAGTTTGAAAATAAAACTTTTCAGATTTAATTAATGAATACTTTTATAAATATAATACACGACAAAGTTTAAATATTAACATATCCTTTATATTTTACAATTCGGTAGCTTATATATTTTTGTAAAACATTTTTTATGATAATAAGTCTATAAAATAGAAAAACTTTAATGGCAGTCTTTTAAATACTTAATAAGTGAAGTATGTGAGGATTTTAAAAAAAATTAAGTTTCATTTAATTTTATTCTTTAATTCATTCAATTATTTTTTCCAATCGATCAAGCAAGCAAACAAGTAAACATGTTGAAGTTAATATAAAGAAATTCTTTAGAAAAGGTTAAATTTTCCTAAAGTATTAAAATGTAAAGAATAACATAATAAAAATTGGAATAGTTACAGACGCATCATCATCACCATTATTATTACCATCGTCAGCAACAACAAAATCTAAACACAATTCACTTTTTATTCTGCTTATCAGGAAAATTACAAAACGGCTCTTGGACAAATTATGAGAAAATTTTGCGAGATGTTCCTCAAAATGGTGAACATGGAGAGGGAATTGGAGCGGAGAGAGAAATTCAATTTGATGCACTTAGAGAATCATGCAGAGATGGTGGTATTGGTGGTGGTGTTAATTGATTACGAGGATAATGAAGAAAAAGAAGAATTAGATGACGCTGATGATGATGATGATGATGATGATGATGATGATGATGATGATGATGATGATGATGATGATGATGATGATGATGGTGGTGGTGGTGGTAGTGGTGGTGGTAGTGGTGGTGGTAATAATGACGATGATGGCGACGGCGGTGATAATGATGGTTATAGTGATTATGATGGTGGCGGCACGTGGAAGTGATGGTAATGATAATGACGACGACGACAATAATAATGAGATTATCAGACTCGAATTCTGTATATCAGACAGGAGACATAATTAATTGTTAATAAACATACACTAAACACCCCGATATCATTATTGAAAGAAAAAAAACGCTATAGCAGGTTTTCCTAATTTGCAAATAATTGAAAGTTTCATTTCTATTTCAATAATAATTTATAAAAAAAACTTTTAAAAATTCTTCTGATGCAAATTTTCTACTTTTTGAAAACTGCAAAAACTGTTTTGTAAGTTAATTAATTTTTCTTCGAGTTTTTCAATAGACACATTTGATGAAACCCGAAAAAATAACAAAACATAGAGGCGCATACAACATACAAGCACACATGCATAATAATGCATACTTACAAGCACACATGCATAATAATGCATACCTACAGGCACATAAGCACATGGTTCTAGGAAATGTTGCTTACAAAATGTCGTGGACAAAATGTCACGGACAAAATGTCGCGGACAAAACGTCGCAGACAAGATTTCGTGGACAAATTGTCACGGACAAAATGTCTCGATGAAAAAATGTCGTAGACAAAAGGTCGTGTATAAAATGTTACGGTGATTGGTACTGACATATGATTTTTTAAAAACTTGTTAATCTTATCAAAATGTGGTGGTAACATGTATCTAGTAAAAAGTTACATCAGTTACACGTAAAAACAGAAAATATTTAAAAAATGTTTTCAATATTCTCAACAAATAGAAACTTAGATCATCAATGAGGAGGCAAGAGTGGTGGCGCCATATCAAGGTTCTTTGAAACAGACAAAAACTAGGTGCTTATGTTCTTTAAAAGAAAAATATAAAATATCAGAATTTTTTGTGTTTTTACTGGGAGTTGCCATGAAGGCTCCCAAAAATTTACTTTTATTGATACATAAAACATTTATGTAACACTGGCTCATGTTAGTTTTCATGGTTGTTGTAGATAAAGATTTTCGTTGTGTTAGTATACATTATAGGAGGTTTACAATGTTTATTCGTGTAGATGTAAAATTAAATATCAGAAAAAAACAGTAGTTTGGGCCGCCTATAAATTACAAATCATGACTGGCTACGGTAGCTGTTTTAAAACTAAAAACACGCAACTTATGGCCCGAGGGCAATATCTGATCACCAATATCTGAACAGCTTAAATAAACAGTTAGTAAACGGGTGTTTTAAGGCATGAAGCAAGTCAATGTTATAGCTTGTTATTGACTGTTAGCGAACACATCTAGCATTTGTTTTGCTGTGATTGGTCATAGTATCAAAATCACAGATTTATTATTGTTTTTGTCTTTCAACTTTTCTATTACAATTTGCTTTGACAACATGATGCTCTTGCAACATGTCTTGTACTAAAAATTTTATCCGTGACATTTTTACTTCAACATTTTGTTCTCACGACATTTTATCATCACGAAATTTGTCCCACGATATTTTGTCTGAGCTGGCGTAAGGTGTCAAAAAGAAGTGCCTCTCAAAGTTGACTTGATACCTCTATGTACTGCAACTCAGAAAAGAAGGCAGCAAACTTTCAGAGCTACAAGTAACACTTTGACAGATTTGCGTATCAGCTCAGCTTTGATTTCTAGCATGTTGCCAAATTGTTGCCGGTCAGATCTCAACACGAACAAACACACTTGGACACAGCTACGAGTGCATATGTTAGCAACATTGACTAAATCGACTAAGAAATAAAATATTAAAGTACTAGTTATTAAATCACTCTAGGTGAAACACTTTTTTTATAGATATTTTGCTAGTTATTGTTTGCAATTCACTGTACAAGTAAAACGAGCTCTTTCAATGTGTTATGATCAAGCTAAATAATCTACGGGTAGCGGGTATACCCGCGGGTAAAGAGTTCTCGGGTGCATAATTTGACCCGCGGTCGGGTATGGGTACGGGTAATAAAAAAATTGATGGGCCGGGTCGGGTACGAGTAAAGCAGACATACACTTGCATACATTCAGACACACATGCATACATACAGCTGGATACAAACCTGCATGCATTATAGAAATGTAGACATCTACACAGATACGCACCAAAGTGAACATACACGCTCGTACACGCAGACAAGCACGCTTACCAAGAGCAACCGTCAACAAATCAATAGCAAAAAAATTTAAAAAAAATATGTGCGTTGGCGTGGTGATTGAAGGCATTGGAAATTATTTCAGGAGAAGGTGGAATGTCTGTTGCGTCCAGACAGCATTAAACGGAACAAATGTGGACGTAAACAAAACAAACCAGAACATGCCAAACCATGCAAACCGGCTTCTACGCGTGCATGTGTGATATGTACGCATGTATGTGTACGCATGTATGTATGAATGTGTGTGTGTGTGTGTGTGTGTGTGTGTGTGGTGGCGTGTATTGTATTTTTAGTGTGCTGTTTGTTGTTCGTTTTTATGATTTGAATGTAATCATGCATGTGTAGTGTACGCATGCATGTGTAGTATGGACGCATGTATGTATAGTATGTACGCATGCATGTGTGGTATGTACGCATGCATGTGTAGTGTGTTCGCATGCATGTGCAGCATGTACCCATTCATGTGTAGTGTGTACGCAATAGTACGCATGTATGTGTAGCATGTACGCATGCATGTGTAGCATGCATGTGTAGCATGCATGTGTAGTGTGTACTGAGTACTGCAAGGGCTGGGCGGCCCACAAGCGGGCCGGAACGAAGTCCAGCTGTATCAATTACAAGAAAAAAACTGTAATGTAATGTAATGAAAAGAATAATAATTGTATTTACTTATTCATCTAATTAAATATATAATATTAAGTCATAACGGTACAAATTATACAAATTATCTTTTTCTTATTTGTTTCAATGCAATAAGAACTGATTTAATCAAGCTCTTTGCTCCAGGAACGCATATCGACCAGATCCAATTGATGATGATGATGATGGTGATGGTGATAGTGGTGGTGGTGGTGATGATGATGATGATGGTGGTGGTGGTGATGATGATGATGATGGTGATGGTGGTGGTGGTGGTGATAATGATGATGATGATGATGCTATTAGATGATGGTGGTGATGATAATGATGATAATAAGATTTTGATGATGATGGCGATGTTATTAAATGATAGTGGCGACGATAATGATAACTATAAAGATGCTGATGATAATGATGCCATTAGATGATGATGATGATGATGATGATGATGATAATGATAATGATGCCATTAGATGATGATTATGATGATGATGATGTTGATGATGATGACGACGACGACTGTGATTACGATTATTATTATTATTTGTTATTTTAAAAATGACGGTTCTGATAATGATTAGAAAGTGGCTACAGCTTCGCCACGACGCGCAAAACAAAACCACGAAAACCAGTTTAGATTTCAACTGCGTCACAAGAAACTTCGATTTGGTACGTGATCGGAAATATGCCGAGTATTCCCTGCCGAATACGGGACAGGTTCATACCAGGGTCATTCAGTGAGAATTTCATGTACCGGCTTTTCCCGATAAGGTATCTGTGCCCGAACGAAATGAAAATACAAAGAATCTCTCTTAGCAGCCCGCAGTAATAAATTTAGAACAAATTTATCAACTAAGAATTTTGTTTCGTAAATTGAACCGGTCACTTTTAACAACGTTTTTATTAGGTCGCTTTGTTGTCTGGTTGTTTGTTCTTTTGTCTGTCCGCGAACTTAAGATGATGGTGTTTTTTTAAACATTGTCCCCGATAGATCATATATTGCCACCTAGCGAAAAAAAGTAAAAAAGTTATAATATTATAAATTCAACGGGTTAAGGTTTGCCACCTAGTGAAAAAAACTAAAAAGTAAAAAAAGTAAAAGTACATTTAATATAAAAACTCAAATGCTTACAAAATTTCACCCATCAAAAACAAAAAAGTAAAAAATAATTTTTACATAATAAAAAATACATTTTTTTAAACAACGTTTTTCTTGCGCCTTAAAAAGTATAAAATAATATTTCTATGTGCCTGACAGAATTTTTGAATAACTTGGTCACATTATGGTAACATAATTTATAACAATTTCTAATTCATATACAATGAAAAACGCTGGGCGCATATAGGCTACAACATCAAACTTCAGTAAAACAAATAGTTATAAAAAATAATGTGCCCGCAACGTTTTTCGTTGTATATAAATTAGAAACTGTTATAAAGTATGTTACCATAATGTGACCAAGTTATTCAGAAATTCTATCAGGCTCATAGGAATATTATTTTATACTTTTTAGGGTGCAAGAAAAACCTTGTTTTTAAAAAAAAAGTATTTTTATGATGTAAAAATTATTTTGATTTATTGACGTCTGAATCTGGCTGAGAAAATTTAGAAGATGTGTCTGCTTGAGTATTCTGTGACGTGTTTCTGTGGCGCAATACGATTGTCCGTCTCGTGTATTATTTTTTGGTTTGGGGGTAGAAAGGCCGCCAGAAGTACATGGCTTTCGTGGGCACGTGGCTCGATTTACCCCAGCCCACCAACTACTAAGGTGTAATAGCTGGATAGGGCTGGCAATCGACCTCCCCTTCAGCTAGCCCTAACCATGCATCGGATTTACCTCACTGAACATGGTATCACTGCTGGCCCTCTCAACCAGCCGGCCAATAACAAGTCACACAGTTATTTAGTTAAACTTGAGGGTCTAGGGTTAAACGTGGACCACTTTCTGACGACAAACTCGAAAAAATATTTTTTTAGATCATTTCAGATTTATTACTGATGTTCGTAATACTGTCAATCTAATCAAAATAAAATAAATGAATTTTTAGTTGAAATTTTTTGTAATCTATTTGTGTAAATGTTTTTCTCAAACACTCTAAAAGTTTCAAGTTTATTCCCAGGTTTTGTACATAATAAAAGACTCATTTTTGTATGTCTATTATAACACGATTTGATGATAATATAATACGACAGACATTTCCTGTGAACATATTTTTCCAACCTGAGATATTCAGAACTGGAAGAGTTGAAATTGAGAGAGTTGTTCGTTTGTTTTGATGCAAAGAGAGTGGACACGATAGAAGCCATTCGGTCATGTGACGCAACGCAGAAACGAGGGAAGACGTTATTTTATTTTATTTTTGTTGCTGTCGAGGATGATGATGATGATGATGATGGCTATTTTTAGCGGTGGTGATGACGACGATAATGATGATGATGATGATGACGATGATGATTATAATGATTATGATGACGATGCATTTAAAAATAAAAGTTCATTGTCATATATGTAAATGTCCAACTATAGGTTCGCAGTGTTTTGTGTTTTACTGAGTTTACCTGCGGGTTGTTCGGGGGGGGGGGGGGGGCGGAAATATATCTTTGAGGTTACTCCCCGGAGATGGAATTATTATTTGCGGGTCACCGCGGTAATAGTTTCAGCTTTTGAGGCTCTTTTAAAATATTTTAAATGTTTTTTGTTTGCCTGGATAAAATAACTGTTTTGTCTGGTAAAATTATTTTCATCATTTTTCAATCTATATTATTATAAATATGTTCTAATAACGTGGGCAATCGCACTTCTATTTTTTGAATTTTGCAGATGGGAACTAGTAGAAAGTGAAAAACAAAGTTGCGTATACGAGCGGGAATAAAAATTTTCCACCATGGGTAGGAAAATGGGAATGGGAAAAAAGTTGCGGGTAGGAGTGGGATGAAACATGTATTTTAAGAGATGTACATGAAAATAGATTTTAAATTGCAAAAAGGCGACTGGCACGGTCATTCGCAATCGAAAAAAGAAAAAACAACAACTTGAAATGAGGGAGTCCAAACTCGACGTCATCCGCTTGTTCCGAGAAATTGGAAAACAAGAAGAAAAATGAGTTATCAATGACGTTATTGGATGTTTTGCTAACCTACCCAATGGGAAAATGTGATCCGCTACTACACTGTACATACACTGCTGTTTGCCAGGTCGTGTGCAGTCGGGAATGGGATGCCGGAGAAGATAAAAAGTTGAATGAAGAGAAGAATTTCCGCACTGGACAAAGCAATTTATTTTGGCTTCTCTTCCTGAAGACAACCTTTGACTGCTCTGCATTGCGTCATAAATCATTTCTTATTTATGTTTCTTCTTGCTATTTATATTATTATTGCTTTTATTATTTTACAATTTTTTACTTCTTTTTTTACAGACACCAACAAAGCTAAGCTGTTGAATCAGAAAATCGACGAGAATGTTTTTTACCGTGTCAACAATAACTTACTACCGCACAAAAAAACTAGTCAGACCGATGATACATCAGATAACTGGTTATCATGGCTCGACCAGCGTACTATAACCGGCATACATATTCGTAGACGTAGAGACACGGCACTATCCTTCTCTCTTTCGCTCTCTTTTCACTTTCTATCTTTTTTTTTATTTCTCATTATTACTCTTTTTTCTCTGCCTTTTCTCTTCAAGTGCTAAAGACTCAAATCAACCCGATAAGATCGTCTTGAAATTGTTGCGAGCTTGGCATCCTCGGGTTAATACACCTAGGACGTCAATTAATTTTATCACAACGAAAAAGAAAAAAATAGAAAAAATCGTGGTGAAAGATGGAGAAAGAAAAAGAGGTTCTCTCTCTTCTTCTCTCATCTTTTTTTTCATATATTAAAAAGATGAAACGATAGGTGTTAACGTTCAATTATTCGCTCGATACGTGTTCTTCATAGTGATTTACATCTTCGGTTTAATTTCTCATCATTTCAGGCTCGTGGATATTCAGTCGTGCAATTTGTCCAACGTGAGGAATGATAAATAGGAAAAGTGGTCTCATTAATTTGAATTATGGCCCGCTATTAAGACAAGCGCACGATATAATGGCCTACAATATAACTTCTCATTCCAGTCTTTTTGAATGACCGATGTCTTCTAGGTAAAAATATAACTCTTCCCGACCAGAAAACATAGAGTTCTATCCGCGTAAAAAAAAGTAGCAATCTCTTCTTGTGTACGAAAAAAAAGTAGAAGAAAATAAAATCTATGATCACTTCAGCTTGCACATGCACATGGTGACACGTTTGCAATTCAGAAGGGGAAGGACACGAACTTGATATCCGAGACAGGCGAACACTGTAATCAAGTGGCGAGCAAGAAAATTGAGACCATAAATTGAAATCTAAACAGCACTGCAAGAACATCGTGAAGTATCGTTTTTGTTCTGATTCGTTTTTGCTTTTTTTCTCTCTCTCTCTCTCTCTCTGACAACTACAAAACCGTATTTCCTGGGTTTTCCCGTTGTCTTTTCTTTTCAAAATGAATAACTTAATGGCAACAAAGTGAAATCAAAATCGATATCGATGAGAACATTTCTGAGACAATAAAGTTAAATGAAGGCAGTGAATCAGCAGCTTTTTATATTGGCATAAAATTTCATCAAGCAGGTCGTTGAAATTGATGTAAAAAAATAATTAACACCAATTTAATACAACGATTTTTATGAATAAATAAATAAAACAAGAGATTTGATTAAAGAAAAATACTGGAAAAAAATAAAAAAAATTCTTTCATTTTTTTCTTTCGTCTACATTCTTACTTATTTTTCCACAAACTTTAATAATATTCTTTTCTTCTTAAAATAACTTGTTGAAAATTTGAGAGGAAAAAACATCATCATCATCATCACTACCATTCGGATCATCATTTCAAGTCAGTGTAATTTTGACTCAGTTGTGAGAAAGGTTCAGAATATATTAGAGCCATACACCCCTAGAAAATGGTCCAGAATATATTAGAGCCATACACCCCTAGAAAATTGTTCAGAATATATTAGGACCCGTACACTCCTAGGAAAATGGTTCGGAATATATTAAATCCGTACGCTCCTTGAAAAATGGACGACCGACTGGAAAGCGTGCGACCAGAATACAAGGCGGAAGAGACCACCCACCAGTCATCTCAAATCTGGAAAGAGACAAGAAGTTGAAGGTATCTTGACGTATGGTGGACAAACAGAACGGCTGATATCAGACTTTCCATTGTTAAGTTTCATTTGTCATACCAGACGCATAATAAGATATGCACGTTGAGAAAGAAAGAGAGACATTGTTTCTAATGCATCGCTTAGAGGCTGTGAATGTAGATTGTCTCATGCTTCTTCTCTGGCGCAAGTTGATGGGCTGAATCGTGCTTTTTCTGTCACGCCAGTGGATGGATTGAATGACACTTTTTCTGTCGTGCCAGCGGGATATCGCGGTAGCATATTTTGCTGGAGGATAGAAAACTTTTATTTCTAATATTCATCAATATATATATATATATATATATATATATATATATATATATGTGTGTGTGTGTGTGTGTGTGTGTGTGTGTGTGTGTGTGTGTGTGTGTGTGTGTGTGTGTGTGTGTGTGTGAGTAGAAGGCTAAGGTAAAATCATGTTTGAATTAATGTTATTGGTAATTGATAGTCTCTAAGGACAAAAATATCTTTAATTTTTAAGACTATCTTTTGAAATAAATTATAACAAAATGAAATTTCTCAATTAAATGCTATTGTTAACATATGCACGGAGTAGTAAATAGTCGACTAATCCCATCATCGCAGCAAAGTCTCCGATGATGAAATGAATAAACCGATCAATAATATTCATAAATGTCGTTCATAATAGAACGACGACAATAAAATAGTGTAAAAAGATGAGACATGTTTGAGGAGAACTTTCGGCAAGGCTCACGGAAGACATACAAGTACAAAGTATCATTGATATTATTACATTGCCGTATCGTGTTTGCACAATAATTGACACGAACTCTCCAAGCCACTCCAACAAGAAAACCGAGCAGAATCACGGCAGCCGAATGGAAAGGCTTTGAATTGTTTTTGTCACGATTTAAATATTTCTAGATATTAAGGTTTTTAATACAATATTTAATTTTTTAATTAAATCACTTGGCATAAATAATTTAAAAAAAATTAGCACAACAACTTGACTAAATAAAAATACTTGTGTAAATGAAACATGAAGAAGCTGGTACTTGCATGCTGTAGAAGCCGCATGTTTAGAAAACAATGATAAGGTTTATATCTTAAGAAGCTTGTATGAACACTTAAGGCCACACTTATAAATAGTGGCAATCAAGTATTTATGGCGCTGTTCCTGAAATGATTCTTCAACGTGGCGTGCAAGCGCATCAAAAGTCATAATTAGAGAAATTGAATAAAAGCGAACTAGAAAGCGAAATAGTGAGCGAGTGTGAGTGAGTGAGTGAGTGAGTGAGTGAGTGAGTGAGTGAGTGAGTGAGTGAGTGAGTGAGTGAGTGAGTGAGTGAGTGAGTGAGTGAGTGAGTGAGTGAGTGAGTGAGTGAGTGAGTGAGTGAGTGAGTGAGTGAGTGAGTGAGTGAGTGAGTGAGTGAGTGAGTGAGTGAGTGAGTGAGTGAGTGAGTGAGTGAGTGAGTGAGTGAGTGAGTGAGTGAGTGAGTGAGTGAGTGAGTGAGTGAGTGAGTGAGTGAGTGAGTGAGTGAGTGAGTGAGTGAGTGAGTGAGTGAGTGAGTGAGTGAGTGAGTGAGTGAGTGAGTGAGTGAGTGAGTGAGTGAGTGAGTGAGTGAGTGAGTGAGTGAGTGAGTGAGTGAGTGAGTGAGTGAGTGAGTGAGTGAGTGAGTGAGTGAGTGAGTGAGTGAGTGAGTGAGTGAGTGAGTGAGTGAGTGAGTGAGTGAGTGAGTGAGTGAGTGAGTGAGTGAGTGAGTGAGTGAGTGAGTGAGTGAGTGAGTGAGTGAGTGAGTGAGTGAGTGAGTGAGTGAGTGAGTGAGTGAGTGAGTGAGTGAGTGAGTGAGTGAGTGAGTGAGTGAGTGAGTGAGTGAGTGAGTGAGTGAGTGAGTGAGTGAGTGAGTGAGTGAGTGAGTGAGTGAGTGAGTGAGTGAGTGAGTGAGTGAGAGAGTGAGAGTGAGTGAGTGAATGTGTATATTGAGAATAAGTGATAATAAGAAAATTTATGGCTCGATTTCACACTTAAACGAAGTTTATATATTATTTGACCACTTAAAACTAAACTACAATCTACATGCACTAGTTTATCAACCATCTCATTAAAACAAACATTTTTGTCACCTAATAAAAATTAATTAATCATTTCATCACTGAAAAAAACAATAAGATCGTATAAACTGCAATATCAACAAACAATAACAATTGAAATTAAACTTAAAACAAAAAGCGAACGTCTGAAAGGTAATAAATTATATTAAAACAACAGTCTTCTTCATGCCGTTAGATATAAAAAAAGACTCTTGAAGAATTTTAATTAAATTTTCATTCTTAAATGTCAATCGTCTGACCTTTGAAGGATTGCTTCCACCTTTTGGCCGTGGCACAGCGACTTTCGCGTCAACCTGAAAGTCACAAGTTAAACGACATGACTTCCAATGACATGTTGTTTTAATGTTTATAGACAAAAGTTTAAATTGAGTACATTCAATGGTTTAAATCGACATCTTAGTTTGCATGATATATGAGCAATAAGTTACTTAATGTAAGCACATAATATTTTTTATATTTATAAAATGTATTATTGGTTGTGTTGATGCGGATATTTGTAGTCTCATCTCGGACTATATAGACAATGAATTCATGTTTAATACATCAACAATTAGAAAATGTTGTTTTTCATGCTAATCACATTTTATCGTACCATAATATTGAGTGATAGTAAATAAAAAAAGGATTTTCAACTAAAGAACAGTGTTGAATACTTGAAGTTATATTTATATTCTTTAACTATTTATTATACTTTATCTAGCTTTTTCACCAAAATAAAATTTTTTAACATGCTATGGTTTACGAGCAAAGGCAACAATAACTTGTAACAATCTTATTGACCTGTCTATATTAACAAACCCTCCAAAAAAGCCCAATAAACACCAACAACTAATTGATAAGAAAAGATACTAAAGTACATATTGAATAAGGGAAGATACTAAAGTACATATTGAATAAGGGAAGATACTGAAGAGCATATTGAATAAGGGAAGATACTAAAGTACATATTGGATAAGAGAAGATACTAAAGTACATATTGAATAAGAGAAGATACTAAAGTACATATTGAATAATGGAAGATACTAAAATACATATTGAATAAGGGAAGATACTAAAAAACATATTGAATAAGAGAAGATACTAAAGTACATATTGAATAAGAGAAAATACTAAAGTACATATTGAACAAGATATTATTCATAATACTGATACTTAAGTACTTATTGAATAAGAGAAGTTAATAAAGTACATATTAGATAAGAGAAGATAATAAAGTACATATTAGATAAGAGAAGATACTAGAGTACATATTGTTTTTTTTTAATTTTCCACGTGTTTAATATTAATAATATTCAAGCTGTGAAAATATTAAAAATCTGCTAATAATTTGACAGGGTTGAGTGAGATCTTCTCAGAGATAGAAAAAAATCTGTAACAGAACGTCAACTCGTCATTTCTCTTTGACTTATAAAAACACCTTTGTAAAAAATTAAAAAGGTACTTTTAATCATTTCATATTTTAGCCTACTTCAAAGTGCAGCTGTTGTATCATATTTGCTAATGTGGAGGACCTATAAGTTACTGTGCAGATTTCTGTATTGATATAAACTGGTTAATGAATAAAATGAGCTGCATATAATTAACCTGCGACTTCTTGACCCCTGAACGCTGCAATGATTATAATTAAAAACTCTAAATAAAGTATTAAACAATATTTCTTATGAGGCAGTTCAATTCAGTCGTTCAGGAGTTAGTTAGTCTGGAAAAGATTTCAAGCAAATAATGTAGAAGACTTTTGTAAGAAAAACATCTTGAAGAAATATGAACATCAACTGTGCATGAATGGACATCAACAGTGCATGAATGGACATCAACAGTGCATGATTGAAAAACGAAGTAATATGTGAAAGTTTAATTGAATTTTTAATTTGTTTAATTTTAATTATTGTGTATGTACATGGAGACATGTGTGTGTGTTGTGTACGTGTGCGTTGTGTGTGTGCGTAGCTAATTGTTCAGTTACAAATATATTTTAAAGAAACAAAAACCTCTTTCCAAATAAAATTCTTTTTTATTTTAATCAATAAAAAAATTGTTAGTTGGTAAAATTTAAGCTTTTTAAAAAAGCTTAAAGATTTTTTTTTTCTTCAAGTAATCATTAAAAAAAGCTGAATATTCGTCTATTTACAAACCGTATGACAAAGCACCTCATTTCATTGTCTATACATTTGAACAATGTGAACAGTCTCTCTTATGTTGACTTAAAATCTCTGTACAATAACTCTTTCTTTGATGGTTTGTGCCAATAAAACTTCCAAGCTAGACCACTTGAAAAACCATTCAAGATTGCCTGTTTATAAACATAAATCGGTACCAGAATGTTTGTACAAAATGTACAGTATACGACCTGAACATATTTGATGAATAGAATCAACCCATAACATATATGTCCGTGTTAATTAACCTTTACCCGATTATCGTTCAAGAAGTACATAGAACAGACGAGTTACAAGCAAACATACTATGGCCAGTACGGACAGATGTCATTACATACTTCTGTCTTATGTAAAATACAACCACTCCAAGAAAGCCTGTGGTGTCCTGACATTTGAAGACCATTTATTGAGACATTTAAAGGTCATTTTTTGAATTGGACTCAGACGCAGCACGTTAAAAGTCATGAGAACAGCTCGTTGTCCGGCCGTATTATATTTATTTTAGTGGCCTTCAAAAGACTGTTTACATAATTTAAAACATAAGAGTCCTGTGTCTCACTCTGACAATGAGTGCAAACAGGAAAGTTCTAAAGATAAAAACGTAATTATATTCATGGAATATGAAGTCATAATGATGGTGATGATGATAATGATGATGATGATGATGATGATGATGATGGTGGTGGTGTTGGTGGTGGTGATAATGATGATGATGATGATGATGGTGGTGATGATAATATAATGATGATGACAATGAGGATGACGGCGACGATGACGACGATGAAGACAGCAGTACTAGTAATATTAATAATAAGAAAAATAAAAAAAAAGAGAAAGAACGCATTGCCGATAAACAGTGACTTTATCCAATATGTATTCTCATTAATAAAATAAGTGTTACAACAATAACAAGGTTATGCATACCACTTTTTCATCGATTGTGTGCGGTCCGCTGTTCAGAACTTTCTCTACGCTATCTGTATGCAGGAAGTTGACAAAACCAAACCCTCTGAAAGATAAAAAAAAATCAACCAGTTAAATCACAGGTTCTGTAAAAACAATTTAAAACTCGGCTTTAATGCGACTAACAGAATGTCGTCTTTTTCTGAAAAACGTTTAAGCACAAGTTGGTGGGAATGGAGAAATAAGTATTATGTACAGTTTCGCAAACATCTGGCCGAACACCTAATTAAGTAAGGCGTCGTGTCATCATAGCGCCGGTCTTGATGTGCTTAGGCACGGGGCTGATATTGGAAGGAAATTGTGTTGTTTTCCTTACGGAAAAGCACAACAGGAGACGTTGAAGCTCTTAGAATATGCACTCTAAATCCGAGCGTAACGGACATGCCATGAAATTGCTAACATAACTAGGCTACTGTTTTTGTCTTTATCTGTTTCTTTCTTTCTTTCTCTGTCTATCCGAATGCTGCTGCTGAATGCATTAAAGCATCCTCAATAGGTCCCTTGAGGCTTGGAGATCGCCTAGGAATTCCACTGCAAAAGCTGCTAGCGAACGATTTATAAAGTAAAATAAAAATTTTCAGGAAAAGAAAAAAAGATTTTTGTTGCTTCATTAGAACAGGTTCATATAAACACACACAGACACACACACACATGAACGTATGTGCAAGGACAGTCAACAACAACTCGCACATAAACAACAACATTCAGCTGCGGGCAATGGAATCTTGGGACATCAAGTTCAATTAATTGCACAACGTTCCAATATAAAGACATGGATGAGAGACTGGATTTTTCTATTTCTTTTACATAGAATGAGACGCAATAAACGCAGAAGATAGACGAACGACTGATGGGAGGAATGCACGGACTGATGGAAGGAGTGCATGGAATGATGGAAGGAGTGCACGGACTGATGGGATGAGTGCACGGACTGATCTTGTCCGCAAGTTTATGCACTCATCTTTTCGTGTGTCCAATCCGAGTTATGTAAGAATTTTATAGAGATTGTTAAGTTCTATTCAACTATTTCCCAGAAATCGAAGATCCACAGAACTAATTAGTTCAGACTGTCACGAACAATCACGTCTCAAACAGCTACATGCAACTCGAGGCTATAACATGTGAATCGAATATGGATTGATTTTCCATAACGTATCAATAGATGTATTTGGATGGAAATTTAGATGGATAGGCTGGCTACCGTGGCGAGTAGATGGGAGCAAGAAAATGGATGGCCGATGTAAATGGGACATACAACATGACAGCAGAGTTTCTCATCGTTTTTTAATGTATTAATATTCATACGGCTATGTGTCACGGACGGCGCGGCAATTTTTCACGGGCCCCTAATGAAATTATACAGGGAACAAGGTTAGGAAGAAAGGAAAAAACTTCTTGTTTATTGATTGTCGAGTCGTTTTCACGGAGGTTTTCCTCCCACTTCCAGAGCGAGATGCGCCTCGCCTTTCCGCGACACACCGCTACTACTTTGAAACTCGATATTTTAAGAAAAGGCGGTTTTTCTCATTTTTAATACAATGGCAGTATAACCAGCAATCGATTTTGACGAAAATAAAAAAAGAGAAGAAATAAGAATATCTGCCTGAGACGTTGTCGTGGAATAAATTATTATAATTATCGACACTTCCACATGAAGATGTTAGATATAAAAATGAAAATAATTAGGGGAGTGGAGGGGTGGGGGTGTGCTGCTGCTGGATTTCATGCTGTCATGTCGTTACAAGGTCAGGTACCATTTCGATACAGGGGCTACTCGTCTTAGCTTCTCTCTCTCTCTCTCTCTCTCTCTCTCTCTCTCTCTCTCTCTCTCTCTCTCTCTCTCTCTCTCTCTCTCTCTCTCTCTCTCTCTCTCTCTCTCTCTCTCTCTCTCTTCTCTCTCTCTCTTTCTATCACACTCTTTTTCTCTCCTAATGCAGAAGAAGCATTAGCTGGTGAAATTTGTTTGATGGAGAGCCGCGTGGAAAAGAAAATAATAATATTTTTTTTTATGTGGAAAAAAAACAAAAATAAGAAGAACTTCAGGAATTATTTGAAGTTCTTTCTTGTGGAGAAACCAGCAATCTGTCAGCCCGAGACCACTATTGCTTCAAAATTGATTATGCCGAAGATAAGGAAAACAGAAATCCAATTGCGGTATAATGTGCCAGCTTACCGCATCTGTACTCTGCACGCGGACAAGTGCACCCCCTCCTATACACACACACACACACACACACACACACACATACACACACACACACACACCACACACACACAAACACACACACACACAAACAAACACACACACACACAAACAAACACATGCACATACAGAGACAGACGCACGCACATACGTGCTATAGATGCTCCATTTAACTGCTATTTCAGTAATTAAATTCTGTTTTGAATCTGTGGAAATAAACCTCATCGGCCTGTAAAGGTGGCATTGTAGATCACAACAACGTTCCTGCTTTGCCTCTACAAATCAACGCAGCGAGGACAAAGCACAATAAAAGCGCTCTTCTGTTTAAAGCTCAATATCATTTTCTACATATACTTCTCTTCCACACAAAACATGAAAAGCAACATACTTAAAAGAGGTTGTTTAAAACTGTATTTTACCAGAAAAAGATTCTCAAGCTCTCGTTGTTGATGTTGTAAAACTTTCAGTGAAAAAAAAATATATCGGTGCAGCCAAATTTAGGAAGGCATTAAACAGCGCACGAGTCCTATAAAACAGGCGTTGGACCAGAGCTTAAAGAGTATGTGATATCAGCAGTAATGTTAAGAGCAACAAAAAATAAAAATTTTAAATTTTAAATTATATTTAATGTATTTAATGCAATTATTATTCTTCTTTTTTTGGTTTTTAAATAACTTTAGACATATCAATAGATATCTTCAGGTTAATTTTGATAAAAGCAAACTACCAGTAGACATGTGGATACGTGACACTGAATACTTTTAGATGAACTTTAACTTTGACGACTGTAAAGCCATAACAAAATAATAGCATAAGAAAGCTGGTGTGCCCCAATTCTTGCACGGTTAATTAAATAAATGACTCGTAAATTTTCCCATGTCAATTGCACCTTTTGAAAACTTTGTTCCGCCGTCGTGTAGGTAGCGTCTATAACGCTTCTGACTACACCCACCCAGCCTCTAACAAAGGATCTAAATTTAGTCGAGTCTAAAAACAACCCACTGTAACAAACAACATCCTGATAGAGTTGAAAGAGATCAGTGGTGCTTCTCTGGCGCAGCTCGTCTGAGGATCGGCTAAAAGGTTCAGTAGACCGATGTCTTCATTCCACTTGCTCTTCCACAAAAAAAAAGAAAAAAGAAAAAAACACATCGATGCTGACTGAGTAAATGTGAATAAAACAAAGAGAGCCATGGACCGCAGCACTAGTACATTTCGTATGCAGATCAAGTTGGTTTGGGAGATCAGATTAATCAATCAATGCGCGCGGTGGCATGGTCTAAGTTACTCTACCTATTCATTGATTTGTGTTTGTAGGAGGGAGAGAGAGAGATAAAGAGAGACAGAGACAGAGGTCCTAAAAATAAATCTCTGTTCCTTGGGTCGATGAGCAGATGAATAATAAACAAATTGGATAAAAGAAACAGAAAAACATGAACGATAATAAATAGAATTCACATTCTAGAAGGATAAGTTATGTTTTATACCTTGATCTCTTCGTAACTAAATCTTTCATTATTGTACACTCGGAGATTTCGCCGTATTGTCCGAAGTAGCTCTTTAAGGTTTCTAGAAATAAAAAAATAAAAAAACAGTAAAAATAAAATTTAATTTTCAAGAGTGGGCCACCTTTATTTAGCAAAAAAACATATATAGTGCTTAGATGTATATTCTTATTATACTCAAATTATTTTATACTCGGTTTATTCAAAATATACTTACATCATCCCTGTTCACTCGTATGACCCCGGTTTGCTTAAATCGTTAAATCATTTTCTTATCCGGGTTTACCCGAAATATACTATTATCATCCCATCCCGGTTGACCCGAAATACACCCTTATTATCCCGGATGAGCCGAAATACACCCTTATTATCATGGTTGAGCCGAAATACACCCTTATTACCCCGGTTGACCCGAAATACACCTTTATTATCCCAGTTGACCCGATATACTTTTTCTAGTTTGCACGTTCAGCTCACATGAGATAATCAAGCGTAACTTCCATGAGGAAACAATTTAAGCTATTTTGAGAGATACGATGAATTCTTTCTAGGACGCTGAACATTTCACGCTGGTCCATGTTTAAAATGCATGAATTTCTCTTTATCTGACCTCTCTCTCTCTTTTTCCTACCTCTCTCTTTTCTCCCTTTCCCTTTCCCTCTCTTTCTCTCTATCTTCATTTCGCGCTCTCTTTTTTCTACTTAAAGCCATCATTTTTTATCTCTTTTTAAAAGTTTTCTTTTCCCACCTATTTACCTGATTTACATAGGCGATTATCACTCAACAAAAAAATAATTCAACATACCAGCGTTACAGATCTCAATTCACGTACCTGGAGTTGTTTGCCAGCACAATCCTCCTATGAAGATTTTTCTGAGAAAAATAAAAATAAATTGAAGATAAACAACTATTAATTAATCTGTTTATTCTGATCTTAAATGGTAGAAAAATAACATTAAATAAATGTTATTTTCTCATTGAAACATAATCAAGAATTGGTGAAATCGAATACGCCTGAAAGTCTAAACATCTCTCTCACATCCCTAATTTTTAAACCGACAATCAAGGAAAGAAGACTCGAGTACAACACCCACCAGCTGCTCAGTCAATTAAGGACAAAAACGGCTTCCACGACAGATCTAACAAACACTCTAAACCCCGCTGATCTTACGCCAGTCGGGATCGGCTCGCGACTGAAACTGAAAGTTGATTTCCCGAGCGAGATGAAGAAGTTTAACAAAGAGATAGGCCATTTTGAGACTTCGTGGCCTCGAGAAGATGTTGTAATTAAGTGGCACTCTGAACATAGCAGGTGCATTTGGCGACAATCGTCCATTATATAACATTGCACCACGGGGCGACTGTCTCGAAGGCTTAAAGAGCTTTCATTGTGTCATAGTTCCTTATTTGGCGGACAAGGCGTCGGTTCTTTAATGCTCTTTTTTTCTTTTTTCACGTGAAAAAAAGTAATAATCTAAACTTTCTGAAAAGACTGCATTCATTTACATGCGTTGTCGCGCTGATCTGGAGATTAGCTCGGCTGAGCTATGCAAATCCACTAGAGAAATATAGATTTTTTTTTTAAATTTTCAAAAGAGTAGAAGAGAGGAGAAAAAGGATTTCAATAAATTATATGAAATAAAAGGTTTCGATTCATTTTTCGCATTATTAAAGTTTAATTAAATTTAATTAAATTAAATTTCAAACAATAGATCCGTTATTGGTTGTCCATTTGCTATAGTGGAGCCAAGATTTATATTTATAATTATCTATATATCCTTTATACAAGCTCGTAAAAATATAGTACGCCATTTGGCATAATCCAGTTTCCTGGTTAATCCCTCTAATTTTCTAAACCATTTCCTCTACGAGCTTGTATGAAAGATAAACTTATGCCACGGTTTATAACAAATATATATATATATATATATATATATATATATATATATATATATATATATATATATATATATATATATATATATATATATATATATATATATATATATATAATTTTGGACCTATTTATATCCTAAAAATAATTACAAATTTTTTGCTTAAATTTCTTAGCAAGTAGAAACTTCTTATCAGTACAATCACGCGCACCTGCTGAAGTTGCACAGAGTATGTTACTTCTTTTACGGCTATTATATTACTTTCTAAACTATTTTCAGACTAAGCCCAGCTGAGCAATTGGTGCACTAAAAATAGTGATGCAAATAATAGAAAATAAATTATCTTCATGATTATTATTATTTTTATTAAAGAGTTATTATTATAATCATTATTATTTATTTTACAAGGCTTTCAATACCTCTCGGGCGTAAACATCACGACGTTAATTTCGCTTTGAAAAACCTGACGAGTTGACATTAGGCGACAAACTGGGACACCAAAGCACAAATATTAAGAAATTACGCAACCAAACTGTCAAACTCACAAAAGAAACACACTCAGTTTTTATAATCAAATTGAGGGCAAAAAAAATATTTAGAAAAATTGTATAGCAGCTAATAACTTGACGACACAAGAGTTCAACAACAACAATAATATCTTGACCCAGTTTGTCACAATACATTTTTACGACGACATTTAATTGCACCGACCTTCCCATGTACTGCAGGTAGGTAAATGACGCTGATACCTGGTGCGATGACAGTATTAGACAGCAATCGGATATCGACGAACAAGTTGTTTGGCCTAATAAGGTATTGCTAGTGTTAACTCAAACTGTTTAGCACGGTAACCATCTCTTAAACCAGCACTATCACTCCCTACAACCGCTGCTACTACTGTGGTAGCATGGGGAAGTTAGAACTACAACAACCATTGCAATTTTATATTACTACGTTCACTAAAAACTGCTTGCCCCTCTTACCACCAGCACTTCTTCTAACACTGCCTACCCACCACTAGTACAACAGGAACCACGATTTCTAACCCACCACTACCACTTCCGCAACAACTTTAACTACCATTATCACCCTTATTTTTAGAGCTACAACCACCACTACTACCACCCCACCACACCACTACTAGAACTACCACTACTACCACCCCAACCACTACAACAACAACCTTTACTACAACTATCACAACTATAACCACCAGTACTACCACGACCACCACTAACACAACCACTAATACTACAACCATCACTACTACAACCACTACTACTACAACCACCGCTACTACAACCACTACTAATACAACTACCACAACTACAACCACCACTACTACAACCACAATTACTACAAATACCACTACTACAACCACCACTACTACAACCACTACTACTACAGCCACCACTTCTACCACTACAAACACCCGTGTGGATTTGCACAAAAATGGCATTAAAGCATAATTAAGCATTTATGAGACGTGATATTAAGTCTTCTCTCTTGTGGAAGTTCAAAAATAAAATTCAACTGCACAAGCAAAAGCAAAATATAAAAGTATACACATTTTTTAAATCCACAGTTAGAATAAAAAAAATAAAGATGATTAAATAGCTTAAAATAGAAACAAAAGCATTTGCTGCTTTTCCCTAAAAAAAGTGTAGATGGTCGGCAGAATATTGACTCCACCACAGGCTTCACAAGCTTTAATTTATAGTTAAAGTTATAATATTCCTGTTGGCGTTTTAGCTTATTTTTGAATACTTCTTTCTAAAAAAAGGAACTTAATAATACACTTTGGCCGGCTGGTGAGAAAAATGAACTCAAAACCTAGAGTAGAGGTTCGGGCTTTTTGCATTAGACTTGTGCCAAAAAGTTTAACCGGAGGCAATTAGTTTAATTGCTTTCAGCTGCGATTGCTTACTTTGTTGGTGGAAATTTCCTGATTGGATTCAGTGTTGGAGAAAATGTCCACCTAAGAAATAAAATAATCGCCTAAGCTACTGTTTAAGGCTAATAATAATGCATTTAATTTTCAATATGGAAAACTTAACAGAAAACTACGGTTTTGTTTAATCTTGAGATGTACATTGTAAAATTATAAAAATAACAAAACTAATTTTAAATCGTAAATATATATAAATTTATATAAAAGAAAGGAAAGGAAAGCATTTTAAATGCATTAGCCAAATATGTGCTGAAGTCCCTTTGATATAACACGAGGGTTTTTTTAATTTTTCTAATAAAAGCGCGTTTTTCTTTATACATAATATATATATATATATATATATATATATATATATATATATATATATATATATATATATATATATATATATATATATATGTATTTATATAGGTTCTTAAATAATTTATATATAAATACATATATAATTATTTTTTACTCTTTGAATTTAAAAAAATGCCTGGCCTACGAGAATTGAACAGCAAATCTTACCAGTCCTAACCATTTATTGATCGAATCAGACCGACTCAATCATATCGAATTATTTCGTCATATCGAATATTAAGCTAATATAAAACTAATTTTTCGAAATATAAACGATTTTAAATAATTATCCTTTAAAACAAAGAAAATATCGAGGTGATTGCACAACGAAAATTTCAGAAAACCTTTAAAGGAAAAAGTAAGTGAGTGCACACTGCACACAGCAACTTTGGTGAGCTAATATGAACGTGGTTGCCAATACATTCTTTCATAATTGGAATAAAAAAAAGAAATATTTTTAATGAATGTGCTGCTCAGTTTCAACATCGGTGAGTTAAGAAGGGATTTTGAAGTTGTAAAATATTCATAGTCGATACTTTTCGCATTCTCTCTCTCTTTCTCTCTCTCTCTCCTTCTCTCTCATTCTTTTTCTCTCAAATTCTTTTTCACACCCACACACACACATAAACACGCATATACACACACACACACCAGTACTGTCCTAGGTTCATTCTTGTAAAATTATTTTGGTGTACTTCGGATTGATATAAACCGAACCCCACCGCCACGGCGCTATGAGACACACCAGGTCGAATCAATTGGCACCCACGTTGTATCGCCTTTCACAGGTCTGAATAATAAATGCCATCCCTGTTGTTACCTCGTCCTTACCAACATATAGTACATGCATAGAGTATATTTATATATAAATATATTTATAATAGATATATATAATATACACATAAATATAAATATAAATATATGATATATATATATATATTTGTGTATGTATATTATATAACAATGAAAGATGGTATTTTCTTGGCATGGCAACAGGCGACGCTTCAATATCGAGATTTATAAATCAGCGAAAACCTGTTTATTAAGATAACTATGCAATCTTTTAATAATTCCGAAAACTAGAAAACAGGAATCACGAGATTTATCGTTTTTATCAGGTAAGTCATCGAAAGGTGGAGAAAAGGAAAGAGTTCTATAGAGAGACTTTTTCTTTCTTTTTTTCCTTCTTACTTTCATCGCTGCTTCCCGATGATTTATTACTTCTCGGTGGCTATTCATTAGAAAGGAGAGAAAGAGAGAATCTGTTTTTATTTTAACTTAATGAATTTGTGTCGTTTTCTAATTGATTTGAGGATGATGTGTTTAAAAAATATATTTAAAACTGATAGTAAGAAAGAGTCTCAGAGGTTTTGTCAGGTCGTCGTGACATTAGGAAAGCCTCAAGAGACGATCTGACAAAATCAAACAAAAAGAAGGGGATAGCTTTAGTAAAAGTGTAAGCTGAGTTCGACATTTTGACTGGAGAAGAGATGATTGTTGAAAATAATACATTTCAAGTACCTACGCGCAAACATTTGTTCAGATCTAGAGACACATATACACACATATAGTATATTAAAAACATACACACACACAGACCGATGACAGCACGTACTAAGACAAACAGTAACACAAACAGACAGAGATGTATATGAAATAAAACATTTGGGAACGCAGCCTTCCTCTACTTTATGGGAAATTCAAGGAAGAAATAGAAGACCACTGGTTTATTATAGAAAAGATCAAAAAGACAATCTAATATTACCATCATCATCACCACCACCACCAGAACAACCACCATCATCATCATTTTTATCATCATCTTCAACATCATTAGCACCACACCACAGCCATCACCATCACCATCACCATCATCATCATTATTGTTACTAAAATATTAAAAGGTAAAAAAATTATTTTATTCGATACATTTTCAAAAATCTTCACTTATTAAAGATAATTTATTGTTATTAAAAACTCGTATAGAAATGTTTAAAAAAAATTATGTTTGTTTCATTTCCATCAAAGGGGTATGAAAAGTTTTTTACGACTAAATAAACTATAACATTTATGCATGAGTTGGAGAGAAAATTTTGTAAAAATACGAATGATGTTAAGTGCGTTTAGTGAATTACTGAACCTCAGTCTCGGATTAGTAATGCAATACCGGTTTGTACAACTTTCTTTATTTCTCTCGCTCTCTCTCTCTTTGTTTCCTTCTGTCTCTCGTGTTTTGTGTATGTGCTCGTTAGTCGGTTTGTCTCCGACTCTGTGACGCTGTAGGTATGCTTGCATTTTATTCCGAAACCAGTCTTAATTGTAATATATCTCGAATACTATTTTTGTTTATGAGGATAATTAAAATTTACTATTTTACATAAAAAAAAATATACAATTTGCAACTTGCCTGTCGTTGGCGCCAGTATCCGAATTGTCATCGATATCCATCATGTTTTTCTTGCTCGGACTGTTAGCATTAATGTTGTTGTTCATGAAAGAATTCGAATTATTGTTGTTGTTTGAGCTTCCAAAATTGCTGACGTACGCATTGGTTGAGATAACACACTGTTCCATGCCTATGCCGATTTATTGGGGGAGAATCCGGAGTTTTTTTTGTGTCTCCTTCGGCTTCTTTTGACTTGTCCGTCTACTACTGTATCTTTGTCTCTCTCTCTATTCCTTGTTTTCTCTCCCTTGCTGCTGGCAGATACTGATAGGAGGAGAAATTAAAGGCAAAAGTTTGCTTTGCGGCAAATTTTTCTTTCTTGAAATGCGCTCATGTGGCAGACGGACGGCGAGATTCATAAATTGAAGTCCTGAAAAGCATTGAGACGAAGAAGAAGAAGAAGAAAGAAGAGGCGAGAACGAGCGAAGAAGAAGAAGAACGACTTTATTGAACGACACGGACGAGTGACTTGCAGAGGAATAAACCGAAGGAAAGAAGTCGCCACTAATTAATTTCATGTACTCAAGTAGGCGGATGGAGATGACGATGAGAGTGAGTGAGTGAGTGAGTGAGTGAGTGATGTTCAGTTGGAAAAGTTAGAAAGCAACCAAGAGAGAGAAAGATAGAAGCTGAAATGACGATGGCGAACAAATTTGGACCAATAATTAGGTATTTATTTGGCTATGAGATTATCGATTTAGAATCGGTTTACTTTTTTCTACTCGGAGAAAATAAAATCGACAAAGTTCTTTTAGAGTATCTTCACAAATATCTTCACAAATAAGAGTTGATAAGAAGAGAAACTTCGAGCGAAACTCTTGGTTGTATAATCCTTCGTTTTCTCTTCTCGCTGCTTTGTTCGATTGTCGCTCTTTAAATCGCGTCAGAAAACTCTTTCAATGAGAACGTCTTTGCAAGAGCGAGAGAGAGAGAGAGAGAGGTAGTGAGAGAGATGTTGATTTCTTAAAAGAAGAGAACTAAAGAGATGAGAACGAAACGAGAGAGGAGGCAAGAATGGTGATGATGATGATGATAATGATGATGATGATACAAAGTGAGAGTATGTAGGAGTGAGAAGAAGAAGAAGAAAAAAAGAGTATAATGAATTTCCCATTGGAATGGGGCAGACAGAACGCGTTCAAGCGCTTTAACGCATCGGAGGTGTACGCCGCTCGGAATGAGATTTCATTATGTGCCGAATGTGCTGGATGGGTGCCTATAATGTTGAGAGATGGAGAGGGAAAAAGAGGAAGAAGATGAGGAAGAAGAAGATGAGGAAGAAGAAGATGAGGAAGAGGAAGATGAGGAAGATGGCTAAGAGATGGCTGATGGCGTTGTAGGGATGTACCTATATGACGTGCAGACGCCAAACTTTCGTGTGTGTGTGTGTATGTGTGTATGTGTGCTTACTTTTGTATGTTGTGTGTGTGATTGGGATTAAGAACACACGTGTTTCGTATGTGTCTGAGTGATTTGTGCACATACGCGCGTGCTGTGTCCGTCTGCTGTGCACATGTTTTGCGGTTTGTCCGAAGCTGTTAGAAATACCAAGTAAGTGCAGGCACACTCTTTGTAGGAGTGCGAATATCAGCCTCTCATCCAAGAAGACGAGTGCGTATCAAATCAACATGGTAACGCTTTCGTAACGTTTCTTTTCCGTTAATTTCCGGTTGCAAGAAACCGTTACTTTTTGGTTGATTTGCTCATGCACTGTACGTTTCATAAACCATTCCTATGTAACGTTTCCGTAACGTTTCCTATGTAACGTTTCAGTAACTTTTCTTATTTAACGTTTTAAAAACGTTTACCCTGGCACACGCTGTACGTTACAAAAAGATTACCATGTTTGCTGGAGAGAATCTCTGTGTACGTTGTTTCTTTAAATATCTTAAAACATTTGTTAAAACGAATAAAGGTTTTTGAAGTTTTTCTTCTTTCTAGCCAATCTTTCATGGACAAATTTTGTCCACTTCTTTATTGCATCTTCAATTTCTTCCGTCGAAGTGTCTTCAAAACGTGTATTGCTTTGGAAAATCGAACCCGTAGCTTTCTAGTTAACCTAGCGAACTCGCTAACCTCAACACCATAAATCTAACAGCTGACGTTCTTCAATAGACCTACTAAATGTTTATTCAAGGTTTGTCAAAATTTAAATAAAAATTTGACTTTTATTTTGGCGATCTATATCATATCTTAAAATAGCAACGCCAACATTGAATTGGCTTAGTTGTTCAACGATTTTTAGCCACTTTTTTTTTTATAAATAAGCATATATTTAACATGTCTATAAAATCATATTTGTTATTTAACAACAGTCTGTATTGTCTGTGATAAAGCAAATAAATGCAAATACAACGGCGAATTCAGTATTTGTAAAAGGAAGGGATCCAAATCGGGTTGAGTGGAAAAACTTGTTATCTATTTAGAGTTAGATTATAGGTTTTAACATTAACATTTGTAATCCCGAAACCAGTCAATAGGAACTCCCCGGGATCTGTAGTATTCTAGCTTCTTCATAGAATTTCGTGATCTACAGTGTCCAAAGCTTTTCCAAGGTCCAAAAATAGGCCAATAATGCCGAAGTCTCTTCGGTCGAGAGCTTCAGTGATCTCGGAGTGAACAACAACTAGTGTCATATAAGTAGAGTGATTTAAAAAACCGTATTGATTCGAAGACAGCAAAGAAAAGTTAGATTTCCTGTACTGTGTAAATTAAATGACTGTGTACATGACTGTTTTTGATGAAGTTGGAGAAGCAAAACAATACAGAAATAAATAAATTTATAAAGAGAAAACATTAGCCAATGAATAAGCAAATTATTATGCAAACAAAAAATGAAGAATATTTTGCAAAAGAATATGCACAATATTATGCAAAAGAATTTGCAAATTATCATGCTAAAGAATATGAAAAATATATTATGCGAAAAAATATGCACAACATAATAAAAAAAATGCAAATAAATGCAAAAGCTTATGTATAAGATTATGCAAAAGAGTATGCAAAAATAATAAAAAAATACTTATAATAAACAGTAATGGCACTGATAACCGATAGAAAATTCCTTAGAAGAAGCTAAGAAGTGCTACCCGCAAATCGATATGAAGACATATTTCATCATAGAAAGTGTAAAATTGTAAAGAGTGCATATATCAAGAGGAAGCATAAAGAAAGTGTATTTGTCCTCATGTGTTTGTCTAAGCATGTATGTATGTGTGTGTGAGAGAGAGAGAGAGATAGAAAGAAAGAGAGAGAGAAAAAAAGAGACAAAAACGTAGGCGTTATCATTTCTAGATTACGTATTGAACGAAGAAAGATGGCGATACTAAGAAATTTCTCGAGTTTCCACACGCCTCCATTAACTTCCATCGCACCGACCTGAAAGGGAGGGACAAGAAAAAAAGGATAAATTATGAAGTTGTATTGTAGAAGATGGGGGTGAGGAGGGGGTGGAGAATCGCAATTATAATCACGGAAGCATCGAAGTTGTCTGGTGGTGGTGGTTTGAAGAATCACCACGATCAGCATGTGCTCGGTTTGTCATTATTGATCAGCCGGCATGCCCATCATCATTGTCTTCATCGTCTCAACAGTCTTCCTGCTATTACCGTTTGACTGCACCAATTTAGTGACATGATGCTGATGATTATGAGGAGAAAGATGAAGAGGATGATGATGATGATGATGACGATTATTATTTACGATGATGATTATTTATGATGATGATGATTATTTATGATGATGATGATTATTTATGATGCTGTTTCCGTTAGTGTTTAGAGTTCGGATTTATGTCGTCGTTAAGAGAGTTGTGTGTATGAATTGTGAGAAATTTCATCGTGAACCATAATAATACATATTAATGAGGATGAGGAGAAAGATGATGAAAAAAGTGAGATTTTAAAGGTACAATAACTTTAGCAGGACTTATATCTTGTGCATATCAAACGCTGGATAACATCACTGGGTTAAGGAGACTCACGGATTCTTTATAAATAGCATCATGGATATGTAGAAAAGGTCAGAATTAACATAATTGTTGTTGTGGCAATGGACTTGGTGAGCCGAAAAGTGGCAGAATGGTTTTGGAACTACAAACAGAAGGCTGAATTATTTTAACATTGACCCTTTCTTCTTAATATTCATACATACATACACACATACATACATACATACATACATACATACATACATACATACATACATACATACATACATATATACATACATACATACATACATACATACATACATACATACATACATACATACATACATACATACATACATACATACATACATACATACATACATACATACATACATACATACATACATACATACATACATACATACATACATACATACTTCTAGAAAAACAAGCAAACAGCAACATCTCAGGACATAAGCAGGTGTTTCATACGTGTTATTATATCTTTGAATTTATTTCTGAGAGTTTTTCGAGCAAAGCAAATAAAAAGTAATAAATAAATGAAAAGATAAAAACAATGATCAAACACTGCCGCTCTTCTGTTGATTAATTGTTCGGTCACCCACCTAAGTGACCCAGCATCGTCACCTACGTTTAATTATTTAAACCCCCGTGTTAGTAAGGAGAGATTACTCCCGCTGAAATTTGTTTGAATAAATTGTTTTTTTTTAAATTAAAAAAAAATAAACACAATTTATATTTCAATCTCGTGTTTTAGTCGAATGATGTCTTCAGTTTTTTTTATTATAGAAAATGAAAGTGGGAAGTTTATTCAAAATAAATATATAAGGATGCCGTGGAAGTAGAACATCTGATTCTTTAAACTTTTAATATCCATTTTTTATAAAATTATATGTAATTGGTTAATTTAAATTTATGTTTAATAGATTGTAATCGAAATCTAATATTTCAGCAAACACAGTACATACATTTCTTTAAGCGCTTAACCAAAGAACGTTGTCACTCTAGTCAAAACCATTGATCTGTGCCTGGTGTTGCCTTAGTTGTCAGATTCCTTGATCTTGTGAAGTTTTACTTCTCTGCGTTGAACGAAGCGGCAAAATAGATTTACATTTTTATTGGTTTTTTGGCCTGTAATATACTGATATCAATCTGTAATTTGTAGAAGTACTAGTGTCACAAACAATTTGTAGAAGTACTAGTGTCACAAACAATTTGTAGAAGTACTAGTGTCACAAACAATTTGTAGAAGTACTAGTGTCACAAACAATTTGTAGAAGTACTAGTGTCACAAACAATTTGTAGAAGTACTAGTGTCACAAACAATTTGTAGAAGTACTAGTGTCACAAACAATTTGTAGAAGTACTAGTGCCACAAACAATTTGTAGAAGTACTAGTGTCACAAACAATTTGTAGAAGTACTAGTGTCACAAACAAGCTAGCAGGGCTGGGAATTTATTTTTTCAAGTTATAGCTTCAAGCTTAATTTTCTAGTTTCTCAATTTGCTTGTTAATTAAAAATGTAAACAAGTATTTGTAGCTGAGACACCATTTATGCAGCTATTACCACTACCAATACTACCATGATTTATAATCCCAGAACACTCTAAAATCAAAAGCAAATATCCTAAATCAAATATTTATAATCCTCCAGCGGGCTGGGACTACACAAAGACTTTGCCAAGTTAAGACTGTCATTCATTTCAAATGTTTATTTCTTCTTTTCCATCCTTTCCAGGTAGTACTTCAAAGAATTTTCCATATCATATGTGTTCCAAGAAGCACCTTAATGACCGCCCATACAAAATCTCTCTGGGTAGACCGATTCTCCTACAAAAACAATAGAATTCTTTTGAGATGCTTCTTCTCCAATTGACCACAAATGCAGTTACAACACACTGTTGGGCTTTTTGTTCTGCAGTTGGATTACTTGCCTTCTTCCAACGGTGAATATCTGGTTTGTTGAATCTTAAACAAATGTATTTTATTCAAATCTGCAGTATCCGTAGCTACCGCCACATCACAAATGATATGAATGGACTTTCCGGGCACATATGTAAGGGATTCTGGTGCCCTCCACCGTGGGAATTCGGAGCTCCAGGGTTGTCAAGTACCTTTTTTTTATCAGAGCTTCCCTCAACATTGTCACAACTAAAATTGCTACTACCACTACCACTACCACTACCACTACCACTACCACTACCACTACCACTACCACTACCACTACCACTACCACTACCACTACCACTACCACTACCACTACCACTACCACTACCACTACCACTACCACTACCACTACCACTACCACTACCACTACCACTACCACTACCACTACCACTACCACTACCACTACCACTACCACTACCACTACCACTACCACTACCACTACCACTACCACTACCACTACCACTACCACTACCACTACCACTACCACTACCACTACCACTACCACTACCACTACCACTACCACTACCACTACCACTACCACTACCACTACCACTACCACTACCACTACCACTACCACTACCACTACCACTACCACTACCACTACCACTACCACTACCACTACCACTACCACTACCACTACCACTACCACTACCACTACCACTACCACTACCACTACCACTACCACTACCACTACCACTACCACTACCACTACCACTACCACTACCACTACCACTACCACTACCACTACCACTACCACTACCACTACCACTACCACTACCACTACCACTACCACTACCACTACCACTACCACTACCACTACCACTACCACTACCACTACTACTACTACTACTACTACTACTGCACATCTTTCTCAATCTCAATGTCGGTTTTGTAAATTCACCTGGCAGTGGTCAGCTGGTCTGAGGCTTCCACGATCACATCAATCCTCGAATAGCTCGTAATTCTCGAGGCACAGTCTCAATCGTGGGCTTCAAATGCAGCACCACATTCAGCGGACATTCAGCAAATTGATGGCTGGACTAACGACAGCTCCTTAATGATGGTCCTCTTTGTGTTTTGTGCGCTTTAGGGGACATCGTGCTCATCGTTTCTTTCTCTTTTACTCTTTCTCTCTCTCTCTTTCCTTTTCTTTCTCTCGCTGTCTTTTTGCTTCTCTCAGCTTCTCTCGGCGTCAGTGAGTTAGTGTTCATGTATGTTTTTACATTTACCTGTCATTATTTGATTTTAAACATCAATTGACCTTCTTCTTCAGTGTCACCATCATCACCGAGCTATCTGTATATCTCTAATATTTGTGATTTTCAATTCTTTTCCTTTTAAAAGCTTACATCATTAGATTTAATCTAAAAATTCACTATACGGCTTTATTTAATAAAATCACTTAAATTAGTTTCTTTAATAAACTTATGATAATAAACGTACAAATTATAATGAAGATCCAGTCAGAGGGAGGACGTAAAAAAATCAATCTAAAAATCACCTGTTCAGACTAATCATTATTATTTATATATATCTTGTTTCATTATAATTATCCTCTCTGCCTTGCTTTTGGAAGCCATTCCCACGCCTGGAGTAAAGAAGGAGGGAAAAGTTAAAAGGATAAAATTATGATTCCCGACCAGTATTTCCTGCATACTGCTTCAACAGTCTTGAAACAAAGTAAAAATAAAAGTCTCTAGGTCACGTGTCTATCCTTGGGTCAAAAAATTATCTTTTGGTAAAAATTAAAGTACTGCTGGACCTAGATTAAAGGTTTTCAAACGGGCAGTACCGGACCGAGATTTTTGTGCACTGTAAAATAGAGCCGGGCCTGGAATTTTGGACTATGAAACTTGCTAGGCCGATCCGAGTTGTTTGTCGGACCGGGCCGTGAAAAATCGGTCCGTGCAGTTCTCTAGTAGTAATGTCTCATTCTTGCGTCAAAGGGATTGTTTCAAGGTTTATTGGTTACATGGTTATTGCTATGTCACAAGGTAATATTGGGGTTACAAGGATATCTTTGGGTCAAAAGGTTATAAGGTTATATTTGGGTCAAAAGGTTATAAGGTTATATTTGGGTCTAAAGGTAATATTTGGGTCAAAAGGTTATAAGGTTATATTTGGGTATAAAGGTAATATTTGGGTCACAAGGTTATAGTTGGGTTACTAGGTTATATTTTGGTCATAACGTTATATTTGGGCTACAAGGTTACCTTCGAAGGTCACAAGGTTATATTTAGCTTACAAGCTCATCTTTGGCTACCTCATGCGGCGTTGACTCGTAAAAACCGACTTCTTATGAAGAACAAGATTCAAAAACCAGTATTTTCCAGTTCCGGTCGTTTTTAAATCTTTCGTTTTCATTGGAAACAAGAGTTCAGATGAATTTGAATAGCTTGTAAATATTCGTTATAACCTTATTTCTTAAAATAATAATACTTTATTTTAGATTTAATCTTAAACAACTACGCATTCATACGTACACACAAATACAAATACACAAATACACACATCCACACATACACACGTGCACACACAAACATCTAGAAAAATTACACTCCAACTTGTAACTTTTTTTCTTCTCTCTGTAATCAATCAACCATCGGCTGTTGCCGACCGGCTCGTTTCTACTTATAGAAAATCAGACAAAACAGCAGAAGCACACGTACCTTTGAGTGTATTAACACACGCACACAAGCATGCACGGGTGAGCTGAGTGCGAACGTTTGTTTGTATTAAGGTCAACATCTCTGGGGTCAGTAGTTCATTAACATGAACAGAAATAAAAATAGTAGGAATTACAATTTTTAGTCTTTAAATTGTTTTAATTATTTACTTGTGTTTCATCATTATCAAAATCGTACTTGAGCTAGTCAAAATAAAAAATTAATGATTTTTGTCATTAGGTCCTTTATAAGTAGGTCATTTTGTGCGTTGTATAGAATGACCTTCGACCTGTTCTAATGGAAAGTTCTAAACTGTCTGAAAAAAAGAACTTTGAAGGTTACATAGATTCATGTTGACCTCTGTGAACTTGTATTTTTCTGGCTTTTCATCATTCTCTTTATCTCTTCTCTTTCACAAGGGCGTCAAAAAATCAGCAAGAGAAAAAGAGCGAGAGAAAACGAGGAAGAGAAAAAGAGAGCAAAAGACAGAGAGAGGTAGAGAGAGAAAGAAAGGAAGAAAGGTAGAGAGAAGAAGAGAGCAAGAGAGGAAGAGATAAAAAGAGGTAAAGAGTAAAAAGATAAGGAGGGAACGAGATGTGGAAAGAAAAGAAAAATTAAAGGGCAAAAAGAAAGAGAAAATGAAAAAAACAAACAAGAAAATACAAAAACAGAAATAAAAGAAGAAATAGAAAATAAAAAAAGAAGGAAAAAAGAAAAAGAAAGAAAAACGAAAGAAAAGAAAAAAGAGAAATAGAAAGAAAAGCAGAAGAAAATAAAAAAAAACAAGAAAAGAGAGAAAGGCAAAAAAACAAAACGCAAAAAAATTGAGGAAGCGGAACAGAAAAAATATTTGAAGATGCAAGAAAATAGTCAAGAAAAGATTTCAATATTTTTCTCTTCTTTAAAAATGAAAGCTGAAAACTATCTAAAAACAACAGTTGTCGACATGTCAGTGTGTAACACAGAAACTCGGTATCGGGCTGAGATGTCTCGTAATTGAGTGCAAAATGGAGAGTGAAGACGAATATTCATTCTTTTCTCTCCCTCTCTCTTTCTTTTTCTTTTTCTTTTTCTCTTTCTCTCTTTCTTCCCTCTCTTTTTTTTCTCTCTTTCTTTCCTCTCTCTTTTGTTTCCATTTCAACATCTTTATTTAGATATTTTATTGATTTTCTTCGAAGCTTCGTGTAAAAGTCTGTTTCCCCATTCGTTTGTGTCGGCCTCAAAACTTTCTTCAATCCGTCTTTTCCGTTAAATTCAATTTTTATTCACTTATTAATTTTTTGTATTATTTTATTATTATAAATATCATTATTTTGCTTTCTCTTTGAACTGCGCTTTGAGGTTTGCAGAACCCGTTTCACCGTCGAGCCAGTCTCGATTCTGGATAAAGGATAAGAGAAAACAGGATCTTTGGTTCACGCACCGAGAATATTTTTCTAAACGAGAAAGTTTTGTAGTTTTGAGGGTTTATCATTAAAACATGCCAATATGGCGGTGGATGCAGAGCTTCGGAGAAATATTTTCTGACATATCAAGCAAAACTAAATTTTGTTTAAAGAAAATATTGAATGTTTGATAAACAGCATTTAATCAAATGGACAAATAATTATTTTAAAACTTTGATACTTATTTCTATTTTTCCTTTTATTGCGTTCAACTAACAAACATGTTTCTCTGTTTTCTCCCTTTTCTCTCTTTTTCTTTTCTTTTCTTTCTATCTATCTCGTTTCTTCATTCATTCATTCATTCTCTTTTACGCTCTGTCTGTCATCTTTAAGCCTTCTTTATGTCTTCCGCTGGTTTCCAGTTAGCATGGAACAAAGAGAGACACGTGCTCCATACTTTCATTTCCCGACTGTCTTGTTTGCCGGCAAATTTTTTTCCATGGAAATAATTAAAGCTGTTATTTTCTTCTCGAAGTTATTCCACTTGAAAAAATGCAACTGGTTATTAGTCGTTTAGTCTTGGATTCGTGTTTGAATATAATTTGTTTGTGTTTGTATACATGTTGTATGTGTTTAATTTTGAGTATAGTATATTTCATTTTAGTTGTAAGTACGTAAATGGTAATTTAAATAGTAAGTATACTAATAATGATGATATTATATTATTGCCAAGCAGACAATAATAACATTAAAGAAGACCAGACAGGGAGAGTCATTTGTCAGTGAATCAACCAGCGGCGAAACTTTGTTTATTAACGATTCAAAAGTTACGGTACCTCGTTTTGTGCACAAATAAATTTATTATTTATAATATTATTAGTTTTTTAATTCAAAACAACTGTAAAATGTTAAATAAAAATCTTATCTTTCAACTTCCTAGTTCTGTTTGGCCGAATGGGGGGGGGGTGGGGTGTTTCAGCCGCAGTCGTCCAACAACTGACATCTTTCTTTCGACTCCTGGTCTTAAAATCCCATGTATAAAAAAATTAAATTTAATGTAATTAAAAAAAACAAATTTAAATTAAAACGTGAACGTTTTTTTAATAAATTAAAATCGTTTCTAAGTCATTTATTAAAAATTTATTAGGACACATAATTAAGAAAATGATTTATTGAGGCTAATTATGGTTTTTCGTTTTTTCCTCATGTTTTCTCTAGGAAGGAAACATTATCAGACATATTACTAAATTAGGCCAATTTTCTGTGCCACTAATGCTCTTTTCAAAACGTATTTTTGTCATTTCATGTCAAAAATAAATTAATTTTAGTTTTTAAATTTTTTTTGTATTTCCAAGTTTTCTTTTTTCTCGGTCAGGATTATATTAAGATGTTTTTTCAAGTCTCATTCTAATGAAAAGAAAAAATTAATCAAAACTAGCCGGATGAAGCTTTTTTCTATAATTAATAAAAATTATAAGTTTTATTTTATTTAGTTTCATAAAAATTATTTTTTTAATTAAAAAAAATAAATTAAATTTGTTTCCAGGAGTTCGAAAAAGTTAAATGTTAAACAGAAATTTTTTCAATCGGGGATTTTCCATCCACTCTGTAGTCATGAAAAAAGAAAGAGAGAATCACAACTTGTCGACATGTACGCCTTGACAGCTGTTTGTCCTGTCTCCAGTATCTCTCCAACTATTCCAGGTTGTATCTTACAAAATTATGCGCTCAACTACAATTTCTCATATTTTATATTGTATAGAGGAAAATAAGAAGTCGCATTAAGAACAGAAGCAATACAACGCAGGCAGGCACTAAAATATCTTCTGGATGACTAAACTTTCCTTAAAACTAGCTGTGGACTGGAATTCACCGGAATCAAACCAAATCCTGTGCACGACCATGGTGCATCGGAGACTCACTCCAGCTGCATTCCACCTCCTCGTGATTGCGTTCTTTGGCTATTCGGTGCTGAGGGATGAAACCGATACAGGAGAATGCCGAAACGGTTTAACCGGTACAGAATTTCCTGCTCCACACCGTATGGAAGATTAAAATGTGACCAAGAACACATAAAAATTCAGACTCGTTCTTGTTTCTCTCTCTCTCTCCCTCTTTCTCTCTCTCTCTCTCTTTCTTTTTTCTTTTTTCTCTCTCTTTCTCTCTTTTTCTTTCTTTTTCTTTGTTTCTCTTTCTTTCTTTCTTTGTATTTTCAAGTTTGTTTCTATGTCTACCTGCTTTGAAATTTCAATTTCTGAACTCCTTTTCTCTCATATTTTTACTCTTTCTTTTCAAAATTTTATTGTTAAATTGCTATATTGTTTTATTATTCCGCACATCAAATAACTCATTTGCTTGTTTACATTGCATGTTTTTTAATTCATCTTCTTGATCACTTTTCCCCATTCATGCTCATCAAAGCCATCAAGCGAGTTTCTTTCAGTCTCTCTTTCAGTCTCTGTTCGACTTCCTCTATCCTCTTTTATCTCTCTCTCTCTCTTTTATCTCTCTCTCTCTCTTTCTCTCTTTCTCTCTTTCTTTCTCTCTCTCTTCTTCTTTGTTTTTTGTATCTTTTTTTCTGTATGCCTCTATTTATTACCAATTCTTCAATTTTCTTTCTTTTTTCGCAAAACCGCTCCCCTAAAAAACAGATAATAATCTTCAAACAACCATAACTCCGGAATCGAATTTCAAAACGCTATCTCAAAAAATGATATATATAATTAAACGTAATTATAAAACCAGAAAACCAGACGCTTAAATTCAGTAAATAAGACAAAAAGTCATTCTTGGAAAGTCACCAAATTGCTTTCTTATTTTCCCGTGTCTACCACTGAAGTTTTTCTCAGCGCCACCAAAAACCACATTTCCACAAAAGTGAAATAATATTTGCAAATTTTGTGGCTTTTTTCTCTAATAAGTGTCAGTCAGTCTCCTAATGGAATGGGAAGATGGCAGATGCATAATGAGCTGCATTGTAGCGAACGCATTTAACGGAGTGGACATGCAGGCTTCTTATTTAGTCGAAATTAACGCGTGATCGGTTAATCAGGTAGATGGATGAGTGGAAAGGAAAAAAAAGTCGCTGCGTTCATAAAAAATGGATGCTTCCCACATGGAAAATCGCGGAAAATCAATTGTGCCGCACCCGCGATTGCTTGTTTTTGGACTTATGAATATGCATGTGATAAGTGTAATCATATGCGTGCATGTGTGTGTGTGTGTGTGTCTATGCATGTGTACGTATGTTTAAGAGTCTGTTCGTCTGTGGGGCTGTGTGTGTGTCTGTGTGTCTGTTTGTGTGTGTGCTTGTGTGTCACTGTTCTCATATAGGTTATTGGATGTACGTAGGTTTCTTTGTCGATTTCACTTTTGCTACTTTCCCAGTTTGAGGAACATGGCAGGTATTTGTGTATTTGTATTTAAATTAAAATAAAACGGATTGGGTTAAAAAATGTAAAAAAATTAAATTTATTTTGCCTATTGTAAGCTATGATAAAAAAATTTAAAAACAATTTACAAACTAAATCATAACTTTCCCGCGGATAACTTTTTTCACGGCTGTCAGAAAACTTGCTCCCTCCCCCCCTGGTACATTTTTTCTCTGAAATATGAAAAATTTCGTGCAGAGGAAATCAAGCTTTGTTTCTCGCAGATGTATTAGCAGTTAGTTTTAAACTGGAAAAGTTTTTCATGACGTATAAAATTTGCTTCAATAATTTTCTGAAGTATCATTTCTGTGGTCATATGATTTTGCGGTTTTAATTACGATCAAATTGTTTAGCTTTTGTGGCTTGCGAACATATCACACAACGATGATGATGATGATGATGGGGAAGATGATGATGGTGATGATGATGATAAAAATGACGTTGATGGTGATAGTGATGATGACTACGACGACGACGACGATGACGATGACGATAACGATAACGATAACGATAACGATAACGATGACGACGACGAGGACCATGACGATTATGATGATGATGATGACGATGGTGATGATAATGATGATAATGATGATGATGATGATGATGATTTTAGTGATGCCATGAAATGACGGCGGTGGTGAAAAACTGGTAACGGAAGCTGGAGCGGAAAGAAAGAAAAAGCAAAAAAAAGGAAGCAAAAAATGTTGAAAACCTCCATAGAGTTGATTGGCATGGCGGGCATTGGAGCGTATCATCCAATTATGGACGGTGATCTGGATGACTGGAAAATAAACAACGCAATGAAACGTTCCAAGCATCGTCGAATTTTCTATTGAATCTCCGCTCCACCACGATGATGTCCAGCTTTTCTCTCGCGCTCTTGTTTTTCTCACATCTCACACGAGCTCGTCGGAAAAGTTACCATAGCAACCGTCACGTTTTCCTGTCACATTGACGAATGGATCACAGACAAAGACTACATCACATACACAACTATCACCATCAACGACTACATCACATACACAACTATCACCATCAACAACTACATCACATACACAACTATCACCATCAACAACTACATCACACGCACAACTACCACCATCAACAACTACACCGACAGCCACTTAAACAACGACACAAACAGAAACAACACCTGCAACAGTTCGTCAACTTCCATCGCGACAAAAATGCCGGCGGCCGAAGAGTGTTAGAAATTGTTTGAAGAAACAAGAATATTGGAAAAATTATTTGCTTTGGATTATTTTTCTTTATTTTTATTTTTAGTTTTAGTTTCTTGACGTTACTTGCAGGAGTCGCTTTTTCGTTCTTTCTGAGAAGTTTTCGTCTACCGAAATGGTTTTCCAAAGTGGAAGTGAAATGGAAAAAAATCAATGTTTTGCAATCTACAAAATTTAAATTTTGAATTTAAAACTTTTACCATAAATAATAGCACAAAAACTTTACGAAAGTATCAAAACCTATGATAAACAGAAAATAAACTAAATTTAATGTCCATAAATAAGAGAGTGAAAGAATCTCTTAAGCTCTTGGTAAAGAAAACCAGGTTGCATCCCAACTGGTGGGCATTCAAAAGAAGCCAAGCAACTCAAACGATCCTATTACGCACTTTCTTCAGTTTTGCTTGAAAATTTTTTTTTCACGGCTCAAAAAGCTGCGGATCTGCGATAACGATGACGTCGGTGGTCGTAAATTCAAGAATGATGACGTGGGGGGAAGGGTTGAGAGCTGATCCCGATTGGGGTGAATTGTAGCAGAGGTTGACACGGGTTGGGTTGACCCATGGGTTGAATTGAGTTGGGTTGAGTTTAAAAAAAATTGAAAAAACAGTTTCAATTTAATAAAATTTTAACTGTGGGTTGGGCTTGGTCGACTGGTTGGGTTGAGAAAGTGGTGGGTTGAGTTGGACAGGGTCTTAAAAATTGGACCCATGTCCACCTCTGGATGGTAGGGCTGGAAATAAAAACGACGTTGGTTGAAATTTTTGAAATGTGAAGAATAATATCCAAACCCAAGTGCTTACGGCAACACCGCCTCGCCTAAATGCAAGCGCTCTCACCAACTGAGCCACCGATGATATATATATATATATATATATATATATATATATATATATATATATATATATATATATATATATATATATATATATATATATATATATATATATATATATATATATATATATATATATATATTGAACGAATTTCGGCATAATGTTTTCTTTTAGGCATGCTCTGTTAAAAATGATAGACCACTTTGCGTTGATACGTTTTTTCACCAAGCTTTCAAAATCACTTCCACCGCCAAAAAACAGTGGTTGTTAAGCGCTTTTGTTGGGGTATGTTGAACACAACACTCGACTATGAATGGGTACGAATCAATGCTCGATAGTATATATAAGTTTCTGATATATGTGGCTCGTAAAAACATATCAACGCTATGTTTCCTTATAATATATATCATAAAACATATATCTTCGATAGCTATTAAATTAGCTAGTGACGGAATGTTAGCCGTCCAACTTATATATACTATCGAGCATTGATTCGTACCCATTCATAGTCGAGTGTTGTGTTCAACATACCCCAACAAAAGCGCTTAACAACCACTGTTTTTTGGCGGTGGAAGTGGCGCAGATGGTAAGGTAGTTGGCATGATGCGAGGCGGTGTTGCCGATCCGACAGTCGTGGGTTCGAGTCTGAAGTTGAGACATTTATATTTGCGTTATTTCGTGGTGGATTGTAAGCCATCCAAGTTTCTGATATATGTGGCTCGTAAAAACATATCAACGCTATGTTTCCTTATAATATATATCATAAAACATATATCTTCGATAGCTATTAAATTAGCTAGTGACGGAATGTTAGCCGTCCAACTTATATATACTATCGAGCATTGATTCGTACCCATTCATAGTCGAGTGTTGTGTTCAACATACCCCAACAAAAGCGCTTAACAACCACTGTTTTTTGGCGGTGGAAGTGGCGCAGATGGTAAGGTAGTTGGCATGATGCGAGGCGGTGTTGCCGATCCGACAGTCGTGGGTTCGAGTCTGAAGTTGAGACATATATATATATATATATATATATATATATATATATATATATATGTCTCATATATATATATATATATATATATATATATATATATATATATATATATATATATATATATATATATATATATATATATATATATATATATATACTAGCGGGGGCACCCGGCTTTGCCCGGGGTTTTTAGAGGTTTACCTGATGCGTTTCTTTTTCGCTCCGTTTCCTTCCCGCTTGCGCTCCCGCTCCCGGTCGTTATCCGTTCTCTGTCGTTTTCCCGCTCATTTTTTCGCTTTCAGTTCCCCCCTAGATCCGATTCTACACACATACATACATACATCATACATACATACATACATACATACATACATACATACATACATACATACATACATACATACATACATACATACATACATACATACATACATACATACATACATACATACATACATACATACATACATACATACATACATACATACATACATACATACATACATACATACATACATACATACATACATACATACATACATACATACATACATACATACATACATACATACATACATACATACAAACATACATACATACATACATACATACACACATACATAAATACCTATATAGATACATACACACCCATACATACTTTGAATGAGCATTTAGTGCCGAATTATTGTAAAAAACACATACATACATACATACATACATACATAAACACACACAGACACACATACATGCACATACACATACATACATACACACATACATACGCACATACATATATATATAGTTCCCGCTCGCTCACCCACTCCGCTCCGCTCATCTCGTGACGGATTTCAAAATTGTTTTCTCTATATTTGATTCCCCTTGACTCTCAAGGTTGTGTGAAAATTTCCTTACGATCGGATGAATGGTGTAGCAATGCATAAAGGGCATATATATATATATATATACATACAAACATTCATTTATATATATATATATATATATATATATATATATATATATATATATATATATATATATATATATATATATATATATATCAGCATACATAATTTCCTATGTTGCTAATTTATCATCAAGAAAAAAGTGAAAATAACAATTTAAGAGTAATTTATAAAAACACCACTTGCTTGACATTGATCTGAGTATAAATGTCACAGAAAAACGGCACCTTTCAGGGTTCTCGATCAATGTCCGCTGTGCTCAGCCAACAGCTAGAATTAGTGAGCGCAGAAGCGTAGCAATTAAAATATTTAAAAAAATCTTTTTATGATACCCCGTTTTTGTAAACTGAAAAGAAAAAAAAAATTTTTCTCTGGGCTGTGTGAGAAATGTTTTGATGGAGGCACGCTTTAATTGTGGACATTCGTATAACGAACAAGCCATAATTTTTTTAAACTTAAAACGTGGAGCGCCTTTTACTCAAACTAACCATTTGCTGATTTTGAAAAAGGATAGAACGCTTTAAATATAAAATACGCCCCACGTTTTAAGTTTTTAAAAACTCTCGTTTTTGCTTTCCCGCTCCGGTTGCTTTCTCGATCCCGGACGCTTTCCCGCTCTTGGTCGCTTTACATTTCCCGTTCGCTTTTTTGCTCTCATTTTCTTTTTCATTCCCTCTTGATTTCCTGTTCCCGTTTCCGCTCATTTTCTAATTTTCGTTTCCGGTCGATCTCCCGCTCCGCTCATTTTGTGACCGATTTAAATTTTTTCTTTACTACAATTGTCTTCCATTGCCTTTCAAGCTTGTGTGGAAATTGCATTACGATCGGATGGATGGTGTAGCAATGCATAAAGGACTTATATAGATACTAACTTACTTACATAATCTTATATATATATATATATATATATATATATATATATATATATATATATATATATATATATATATATATATATATATATATATATATATATATATATATATATATATATATATATATATATATATATATATTTAGCATCTTAATGCAATAGTTGAAGTCCCTTGGATATAAAACGAAGATTTTTGTATTTTGTTTTACAGAAAACTATCCAACTAAAGGCTGAAAATGAAATAAGGAATGCATTTATGGATGGGCATTCATGTCGTCCAAAAACAATTAAATAAAATTACAAATGTTTATTATGCGGTTTTATGGTAAAATACAGCAAAGTCGTTTGCATAGAAAAAGAAAAAGAGTTATGTGACAATGCATGACATTGTATGACATTGTAGGACACGGAATGGGGTGAGAACGGTCATCGATAGTGTCATGTCATGTCATGTCACGATGGAGGTTTTGTGTGGCGCTCGATTTTGCAGAGGAGCCATTATAATATAGAAGGAATACATCTGATGCATGATACGTTTGAAAGAGAAAGAAACAAAACTAACACAAAATTGAAAATCTCTGTCATCAAAGAAAAAATTGAAAATAACATATAACAAATAACTTTTTCTGTAGCAGAAATTCAGTGCTGAGTAAATAAAGTAACAGACCTAGGGAAGTCCCGATGTTGATGGCCATCGAGCCGGAAATCAATCAAACGTCAAACGTGACGTCTGTGTTAGTCTGAGTCACACCGATGTTTGGAACACTGGGCTGTTAGCTGATCTAATATTTGCATCCATGCCTCTGAGAGGGGAATTTCAACGATTTAAAATGGCTATAAGTCATTGGAGGAGGAGGAGGAGAAGAAGAAGAAAAAGAAGAAGAAGAAGAAGAAGAAGAAAAAGAAGAAGAATAAGAAAAAGAAGAAGATGAAGATGAAGATGAAGAAGATGAAGAAGAAGAAGAAGAAGAAGAAGAAGAAGAAGAAGAAGAAGAAGAAGAAGAAGAAGAAGAAGAAGAAGAACAACAACAACAACAACAAGAAAAAGAAGAAGAATAATAAGAAGAAGAAGAAAAAAAAACAAGAAAAAGAAAAATTGAACAAAAGAAAAAAAGAAGATTGCAAAGGAAGGATAACTTTTACCGCCATTTTTCCCGCGGGAGCATGGATGATTTAAACAACAATGCATTGCATTTTCCAACGTCTCAAGAAGTTTTGAATTGTTCTTGTTTATGGGAGACATTGTCCATAGGGAGGATAGGAGGGAGGAGGGCGATCCCCGTCCCGCAGTAGTCGTCCGCGGGGATTACTCCTTAGAATTGCCCGTTAACGTTTCTAAAATAATAAAAAAGAATTAAAAGGCTTTTAATTTGAGTTTGCGCAAGAACGTTTTTTTTTTGTAATTCAAGTGATTTTTTTTTAGAAAAGACATTTTGCATTCCCAGAAATGATGCAATTAAGAAAAATATGTGAAAGAAATGTTCAAAACTATTTAAAACGGCTGATTTTATTTGCTCAATTTAAAATAAAATTGTTTATTTTTATTAATGCCAAACATGGAAGAAGACGACAAAAATTTGTAAAATTCTGATCGATTTTTTATTGAAAGTTATATTTGATAGTGTAATCAACATACATTATTTCCTATGTCTGTATGTATATATGTATGCTAGCAATTTCGCATAACGCGGCGTCCCTGGTGGTCAGCAGTCAGCAGTTGATAAAATTAGTTCGCACAGGCGTGTAATAAAAAATATTACGCAATTGTACACTGTCAGTCCTAAAGTTCAAAAAAGGTGGCGCTGCGATCGAAAAATAATATACCATGAGATTTAAAAATCGCTATAAAGTTTAATATTTTTGATCAAAGTGTTTTTAGTAAACTTCACCGATGTGAGGATATAAATTAAAACTTTCTCGACTATCAAATTTTTTGGCAAAGTTATTAACTCAGATGATTGATCAATGATACAATTAAACTAATTATTATGTGACGTGTGTAAATGTGTATGTCTATTTTTTTAAACTGTGTTTATTGTTTAGTTCCTGGTAAGCTTGGTAACAATTGGTTATTTATTATAAAACAACATTATAATACAAATGTTTAGAAGAAAATAATAAAAAAACAATAATTAAAAATTAATTTTCCAGCCCATAATTCTTGCCTCGACTACCACCCAGTGACCTCTTCAACTCCTCGCCATCGCTGTGGATTGCTCAACAGGGTGATGAGACCCTTAAAGAAATGTCTCCTGTTTTATTCTGACTACGGCATTCAGCGAGGGCTGATGGATGGATAATTTTCTCTTCTTTTTGTGTCCTTAAATGGGCGCAGGAGGCAATGTAAAAGAGAAATAAACCTAAATTCTGTTGGGCGTAAAGGAGGTATAAAGAGACGTAATGCCGAGTTGCCGGTCGCCTAACACGCGAACAGCTCGCCAAATGATCAAGAAGTTAAATATTTGTTGATTAAATAAAATATTTATATTTATAAAAGAAAAATAAATTAACTTATATGAAGATTTTTTTATACACTTCTAATAAATAGTAATTATATTGTTGTGTGTAATTTTTGATATTATACTCTTCTCACCATGGATCTGCACATACAATTAAAACCTTGTACGGTGGCACATACAAGTTATTAATTGATTGTTTCACTCTTAGTGGTACGACAGCCTCTTTGTAGTACCTACATTTGTGTTTGTGACAGCCTCTTCTAGTTCCTACATTTGTGCTTACGACAGCCTCTTATAGTACCTATGTACATTTGTGCTTAATTTTCTTAAAACCTTTGCCACTGCTTCGGATAACTTTTGGAGAAAAAAAAATGACGGACACCCCTTAAAACAGAATTATTCTTAAAATTTCACCCATGATTTCAAGTAAAAAATGCTCTCCGAACATCGTGAACATTTACTCATTGACACTCAAACAAGCTAACAACACTGGCGCAACTCCCTACAGCAGTAGGGGCTCCATAGAGAGAAAGAAGGGAGTGTGTGGGTGGGTGGGTGGGGAGATTTGGGAAAACGTCGGCGGTTAATCTCGACCCGTCGGTCGTTAAACTCACACCGAAACTTTGAAATTCAGCACAGCGACTCTGCAATTCTCCTTTATTGGTTCAAATTGATTTGGCGTCTTACAAGATTAAATTCGGGATTTATTTTTATCGCTTTCTCCCGAAGTTTCTTTTTCTACTCTTTTCCAGTGTTTTCGTTCTCTTTTTCAATTTCATTTTCTAAAGGTTTTTAATTATTTTCACTCGGGTGTTGTCTGCTGTCTGTTCAGGTAGAACTTTTTAATCGATTTTTTTATCAATTTTTCTGATCAGCTAGCTATGCAGACTGTAAAAGTCTGAAAAGTTCTGTAAATTCGTAAAACGGATGACGAACGTTACATTATTTAATAACTTATTTCTAGTGTAGAAAAACCATGCTTTTTTCTAACTTGCTTTTTTACATTCATTATTGTTTGCATTCTTTATCTTGTCTCGCAGGATTTTGAGCGAATCTTCAATCTTTATAATCTGACGATTTTTTGGTGCTTTCACGACATCTCCGCTTGATGTTTTCAAAATTTTTCTTGCATCCTCTTCGTTATTTTTTTCTCTTTTTCAATTATTTTACACAAAAACTTTCAGATTTTTTAATTATTTTTATTACTTTTGTGGCCCCTTATTTAGTAAAAACCACCGTAGCCCTTAAAAATTTACTGTTTTTCAAAGGAGTGTTGCCCCTTCTCTCCTTCTTCAGCAACAACTCCTTCCCCATCTTGTATCCACTCAAAATTCTGAAATGTACTAGGTCGTTGGACGGTAAAATGTTCATCATCATTCATTTCCTATCATCAAATCGTGATATTTTTGTCTTCAGGGCTTATTCAAAGATTTTCTTATAAATGCCGGATGCGTTTGCGACTTAACGTCACATGACGTCATTCGAGGAGCCCTCGGCAACGACGTTTCCGCGACATTTTATTTCTTGTTAACCTCATCTTGACGACCGTGACATGACGCGCGTCAACGCCGTGACGTTTTGACAGCTGACGTAGGAAAGGGCTTTGGGTCGAGACGGTGAGGTAGAGAGAGAGAGCTGGAAAGAGAAAGATGTAGATAAAAGAAAAAGGAACGTCGGTGAAGAAGAGAAGCAGTTGCGTAAGATTTCACGTGTGACATGTGCGTCAAATAGGAGGGAATGTCACGTGTCATCATGTTGAAGAGCGTATAAGAGAAATTTTTAAAGGAAATGAAAATGGCGCTAATTGGAACAGCTGATATGTAGTTTACGAAAGATACAAAAAAAAAGTTAAGGGGGAAAATGGAGAAAAAAGAAGAAGGAAACAGAGCAGGATAAAAAAGAAGAAAAAAAGAGAGAGTGGAAAGAAAATAGTCAACGGATCAATATAATTAAAAAAGGAGTATTGATATCAGTATTGTAGTGGTAGTAATATTAGTAGCAGTAGCAGCAGAAGTATTAATAGTAATAGTAGTAATAGTAGTAGTAGTAGTAGTAGTATTAGTATTAGTAGTAGTAGTAGTAGTAGTAGTAGTAGTAGTAGTAGTAGTAGTAGTAGTAGTAGTAGTAGTAGTAGTAGTAGTAGTAGTAGTAGTAGTAGTAGTAGTAGTAGTAGTAGTAGTAGTAGTAGTGGTAGTGGTAGTGGTAGTGGTAGTGGTAGTGGTAGTGGTAGTGGTAGTAGTAGTAATAGTAGTAGTAGTAGTAGTAGTAGTAGTAGTAGTAGTAGTAGTAGTAGTAGTAGTAGTAGTAGTAGTAGTAGTAGTAGCAGTAGTAGTAATAGTAGTAGTACGAGCGTATGTACGATTACAATTGCACAGTAAATTTGTATCAAGAAATAAAGATTTGAAGAGAAGAAATAAAACTTTTATTGAGTTAGAAATCCAGTTCCTGGAATGAACACTTTTTTTCTCTACGTCACAAGAATCCGTCTTCCGTTTGTTTTTTGCAGCTTCCGGTTGGCGGATTTGTTCATGTGTTTGTTTGTTTGTTTGTTTGTTTACTCGTTTGTTAGTTTATCACCTTGCTATCATTTTTCATTCCTTCTCACTTTCCGGCACACACAAAATTCAACTTATTTTGACTCTAAATGGCACTGATGCAATCTCGCTTCAAATTTAATTTTTCGTGAAGGAGTATCTTATGCTTATGGTGACATGAATAGTCTAAACTGGTACTGTACTAGTTTTTTGTTTATTTTCAAATTTGATTATATTACAATTATAATGATGTGCTTATTTTGTAAAAATGTATACAAAATTTCCTCAACAATCTATTCGATTCATCGAGATTGAAAAAAAAATTCCTGGCAGATTTGTGCCTAAGCCTTCGGCCGGAAGAACCAAGAGCGATAAACCACGAGTAAACAAAATGTGGTTTAGTGGCGCCAGTGCCTTCTGACCAAAAACTGTTCAATGATGTTTACGAACAACCTCTCTGATTGAAAATCAATCCCTTGATGATGATTTATCATCTTACACAAAAAATGCGCACTGTATACATATAAAAACGTGGAGATAAATCTACATCTACTTTGCAAACATAAAATCTTTTGATTAACAAGACTAAACTTGTCTGCATCGAGCGCTCCTAGGCTGAAGACAAAAGTTTAGCTGTTACAAAATGATATTTGCAACAGCTTAACTTCTGAAAAACAAAAAAAACATATAAGAAAATAGAACACCGATTCGGTTCTTCGGAATCAATTCGGATACACATGCACAACACATTCTTTCTTGTGTTCTGTTATCTGGAAACGATATTTTTAAAACGGGTTAATAGCTTCAATATTAAAGAATTGAGAACTTCAATTAAAAGAATACTTCAATATTAAAAAGATCCTAAACTAAGCAGATCAAAATTTATTGTTCCTTGAAACTATTTATTCTTAGTTTTTTTTCAGTTGTTATTATATATATACTAGCGGGGTGCCCGGCGTTGCCCGGGCTTTTTAGAGGTTTTTCTATCGTTTTTCTCTCACGCTCCCGTTTCCTTTTCCGCTTGCTATCACACTCCCGGTCGCATTCCCACTTTTCGACCATCTAGAGCTCTAAAACTTTCAGGAAAGCTTTATTCTGGATGAAAATACATAAATTTAATGTTTCCGACATGAATTAGGCCTTAAATCAATATATATATATATATATATATATATATATATATATATATATATATATATATATATATATATATATATATATATATATATATATATATATATATATATATATATATATATATATATATATATATATATATATATATATATATATTCAGTGACGGATCTAGACTTCTTTGGCGGGGGAGCCAACAAAATGGTGGGAGGGGCCAAAAACGGCGGGAAAAGCAAACATTTGATCTTATATCCACAAACCTCACTGGAAAACCACTGCCAGATGCTAAAAATTTTGTAATTTACGTAAAAGTAGTCAAATTGTTTTTTTAGTATTTCAAAACAAGTAAATTTTGGAATCCACGGAGGAAGATTCCCCCCCTCCCAGGATCCGCTACTGTATATATTTATATATATGCATTTCTATCTGTTGCCTGTTCCTATGAAAAGGACATAATTGCACCTTTTCGTTTTTCCATTATAACTTTTTAAAATGATTTTAAAATAATATTCTAAATAGCCTACAACCTATCCTCAGACCTACCAAATTTACACAAAAAATTTCATAAAAAGTAGTTCAGCCGTTTCGGAGGAGTTTGAAGTCAAACACTATGACACAAGATTTATATATATATATATATATATATATATATATATATATATATATATATATATATATATATATATATATATATATATATATATATATATATATATATATATATATATATATATATATATATATATATATATATATATATATATATATATATATATATCAGTGATGGGTAGTTACTAACTATAAATAGTTAACTACTAGTTATTAACTACTCTAAAGTAGTTAAGGAATAGTTAATAACTACTTTTTGTGAGACTAGTTATCAACTAGTAGTTAACTATTTTTGAGATAGTTATTAACTACAGTAGTTAACTATTTTTGAGATAGTTATTAACTACAGTAGTTAACTATTTTTTTAACTACTTTAATTTTTTTTATTAATTTTTTTAAAACAATTACGATGTCTGTGTTTTTCAATTTATGTACTTGTACATCACTATCTTATTGGCTTTGTTTCTTCCTTTTCATTTTCCGCTTCGTTGTTTGTTTAAGTTTGTTATTATTTTCGGTTAGGTTCGATTTTCGATTAGGTGACGAGTTTGTTGCGATCTATTACAATGAATAGCAAAATAATTAAAGAATGTTTTACTGAAGTAGTTGTTAAGGACGATGAAAAAAACCATCAAACCTCTTATACAAGCACTATCTCGGGGTATAGAGAAACGATTTGGTCCTGTTTTAGAAAATGAAGAGTATCTCCTAGCAACAGCGATAATTCCCCAATTCAAATTGAATTTTTTGTCCGATGAGCAAAAAAATATTTGATTAAAGAAAAATTATTGGCTTACATAAAAGAGATGAATCAAGAGCTTGAAAAATCAGGTTTATTTAACTTGTATTTAATTGCAAATGTTAAAAGGTTTTTTTGGTTAACAATTAACAATACACAGCATTATTGTTTAATTATTGTTTATTAATTATTGTTTTTATAAATATCTTTGCAGGTTGTAAATCTAGAAGCCCTACCTCAAAAACAATCACCTCTGTTGACAATGATCAGTGCAGTGAAAATGACGATTTGTACGACTATATGGATACCATACCAAACTCCTTTGACAATGTATTGGGTGAACAGCTTAATGATTATTTATTAAACCCGTCCAAGAACATCCAAAGTCTCTTCCATTATCCAGATGTTTGTGCAGCATTTATAAAGCTCAATTCAACATTGCCAAGTTTAGCAGCAGTTGAAAGACTTTTTAGTGTAGCAGGACAAATTTTATCTGACAGACGAAGTAAATTGTCTGATAACCACATCGATATGATGATTTTTTCAAGAGATCATCTTAGATATTCTGTAAATGCTTTTGATTGTATCATTTTGTAAATAATTGTGTAAATAAAAATGTAAATAATTATATTCTGTTCTTGGAAATTACATTTGTTTAAAATTTTAATGTTAAAAAGTAGTTAACTACTAGTTAACTACTTGGCAGTAGTTAAGTAGGTAGTTAATAACTACTGCTTTTAAAAGTAGTTAGGAAATAGTTACTAACTACTTTTTTTGTGAGTAGTTAAATAAAGTAGTTAACTACTTTTAAAGTAGTTAAAAACCATCACTGATATATATATATATATATATATATATATATATATATATATATATATATATATATATATATATATATATATATATATATATTGATAAACTATTAATTATATTGGTAATTTAAATATCCATCATTTTTGACCGGTTCTCAAATACTTTTATAATAAAAATATTATTTTTTTCCTTTAAATTATGATTTTTTTGAATATTAAATTTTGCAAAAAATAATGTTTTAAATAGCAATACTTTTATTAATTAATATTTGATGTTTCATTTTGTTTTATTTTTTATTAAATTTATGTATATGAGTATGTATAAACACTTTTTTACGATATTTTTCAAACGTTTTAGCCGTCAGTAAACATTTCATTCTAATTTGAAAAATTAATAATAAATAAGCTCAAAAAGATTTTCCGGAACTAAACTAGAAATGTTTTAAGGTAGGCTTAACTTAAGGCTGAAAAACAAAGTATTCGTTTCAAAGAATTCCGGTTAAAAATACACAAACTTTAAAAAACCCTCAGTTAAAAGCCACTAAAACAATTTATCATTTGTGACTAAATTCGACAAAAACAGTCTTCAACTGATATGGCGCCGTACATTGAGAATTCCTTAGATTCCACAATCCTCACAAAAAACTCTCTCGTTTTCTCTTCTAAAACTAAATCACAGTTTATTAAACTAATTTTTATGGAAATGTATTTTTTGTGAATTCCAGGAAAAAATTAAAATCTTGACTGTTTGTTACAGAAATTTCAAAGCGACACAATTTTTGCCGAGGCCATTTGAATCGGGACCTGTAACTTGAAGCTGTATTTTGTTTGTCCTGTTGACTCAAGCCACATCGATTAGTTAATTAATTTGAAAGTCTTCCAGAAGAAACAGAGAAATCTCTATCTTGTCTGGTGATGTCATTTTCCAGAATGTGTCTTATTTGTAAGCTGCAATCCCAAGGTTAAAAGACAAGTTTATAAACTATCAACTGACTACTTACTAGTCGTTTATCCTTTGCCAGCAAGTTCAATTCAAGCTGGGCATCTGAAACGGAATCTGGTTAGTAGTACTGATACTGACTGCAAGATGTGCTTGGTCGAAATTTATCATTTTAGTATGCAGCGCACATGGTATAATCTTGATACGTATTAATCTTCTAACAAGGAATGTTTCTGTTAGAGCACCTGTATTGTAACGTGATGCAGGTGACTTTTGATTTGACGGACAATGTTTTTGTTTACTATTTGAAAATTTGTGTTCTCGGTAGACCAGGGTTTGTTGAGTACAACTTAAAAAACAAACGCTTTCAAATCGTGAAGAAAATATGAAAAGGGGAGATGAAAAAAATATAAAAATAATCAATAAATAAAAGTTAAAAAATAAATATTAAAAGTAAAAAATGAACGAAACAAAAAAATCGAGAGAAAGAGAATGTGTTTAGAATTTAGCGGAAAAGATGCAGAATGTGAAATTTTTTTTAAGAATATTTTTCATGGATTTCTCTACTCTTCTACTTCAAAAGGTGCAGGAGAAGCAGGGTGAGCAGGAAAAACAGGAGGGTAGTGGAACAGGGGGCAGGCACCCACCCATGCGCGGACATTATAATTCGCCATCTTCAGTCAGGCGTTCAGGAACTGGATATTCTGATTAGATGCTACCTCGTGCACTCTATAAGTTTTAGTCTGAAAGTTCTGAAATTAATGATGATGATGGTGGTGATGGTGACAATGAGCACGACGATGACGATGAGGATGATGATGAGGATGAGGATGAGGATGACGACGACGACGACGACGACGACGAATGACGATGACGGTGACTATGAAGATGACGATGGTTATAATTTTTAAAGATGTTTGTGGTGTAATTAGCAGATGATAACGTGACTATTATGTTCGTTAATGTGGTCATTATGCACCTGTGTTTTCTGAGTTTAATTAATAATTAAATTCATTCCGTGAACACCTATTTATTTGAACCCGTTATGCACTTGGAACTGAAAGACTTAAAGAATCAAATTTCTTAAATGAACCGAAAAAGATGAAAACGTATGGAAGTCGATGGATGGATACGGTAAGAGATTGAGAGAAAGAGAAAGAGAAAGAGAAAGAGAAAGAGAAAGAGAAAGAGAAAGAGAAAGAGAAAGAGAAAGAGAAAGAGAAAGAGAAGAGAGAGAGAGAGAGAGAGAGAGAGAGAGAGAGAGAGAGAGAGAGAGAGAGAGAGAGAGAGAGAGAGAGAGAGAGAGAGAAAGAGAGAAAGAGAGAAAGAGAGAAAGAGAGAAAGAGAGAAAGAGAGAAAGAGAGAAAGAGAGAAAGAGAGAAAGAGAGAAAGAGGGAAAGAGGGAGAGAGGGAAAGAGAGAAAGAGAGAAAGAGAGTAAGAGAGAAAGAGATCTATAATGAGAAGAATAAATACTTATAGAGACATAAAAACATGGCATCGAAATAAAAATAATTTAACTTATTTTATTAAAAGCTAAGCACGCTGGCGAACGTCTGTCGCGTGCACACATGGTGGATGTACTGGAAATTTAAATGTCTACATTTGTGTACTTCTGCGTGTTTTGAGCGTACGAACATCTGAAGATTTGGGGAGCTATTTAGAAGAATATGGATTCATGAAGTGTATGTGTGTGTGTGTTTGTGTGTGTGTGTGTGTGTGCATGTGTGTGTGTGCGTTAAGCAGACTTGATGCAAGCTCAGTCAACTATCAGACAATGAAGTGTGGTTAGTTCCAGGAGCTCTCCTACATGAATTTCCGGCGAGCGGCCATGCTGCCCTGCTGGAGATGGGAATGAGGAAGAGACGAAAGAGGAAGAGAAGGTATCACAAGAGGACTAGAATTTATTGAATTTCCATCTGCAGTTAGTAAGTCTTAATGGCTAATTGTTACTGTTAGAGAGATATGATCGCCAAAATTTTCTGACCGCATACGCACATTAAGTGCATAATTTCATACACATGCAGACTTAATTTCGCTTATATATACTAATTTAATTTGATACACTCAAGCACACTTGATTTCACCTACACACACACAAACACAAGGAAACATAATTTTATACACTCACAGACTGATTTTATTCATACACACACACACACACACACACACTCATTCTTATTTACAAATGCCTGGTCACGCACACATACACAGAAACCTCAAGACCACCCTGTTAAGTCTAGCAGATAAAATGCAATGTCGACCCCAGTTGCCATTAACGAGCCCATTGATGAGGCCAGAAACGATTAATGATCTTTGGGGATTTCCCCTTCAGCAGCCAGACCGCCATGGTGTTTGGAGTCAATGGTGAAAAATGGCCGAATTCGTGCAAAAGAAGATTCAATGCTTGGCCGTATTTAAAATTAAACAATGAGAAATAACTCCACCAGTACAAAGAACAGCATAAAAACGTGTTATGCAAATGTTCTCTCGTGTTTAAACTTCGACCTATTGAGGGTCAAGCCAGCTGACCTTCACCCCGGATGATGGTATCCTCTCTTTACTGTGTCATGCGCTTTGATGGTTTTAATTCTGAGATACTTTTACTCTGATTAGTTTTTTAAGATATTTTTTTTATTTCGGTTTTTATATTTACAGTGACTGTACATTCTATTCTCTTGTAACTGTTTTATTTGATTTTTTCATGTATTCTGAGAACACTGATTGGCAGGCCATGGACTCCTAGAAGTCCATGGGCAGGCACATATCAGGCTTAAATTTTGTTTTTATTACATACTTTTATTAACGTTTACTTGTCAGGATGTCCATGGGATGTTTGCAGACGTTTTGAAGTTCGGAAGATCATCATAAAATAAACCGTTTTAAAATAATTTAAAATTCAATTAAAGAAAAATGAATATTAAAAAACTAGGAAATAAAAATTATTTAAAAAAATTGTTCAAAGAAGCATAACGATAATGACGGCAAAAACTGTCATCATCATAGCAATTATAAATATCTCTTGTTTACTATTCGCCGGGGTGATCTTTTTCCAATGCGACGTCGCTATGAAATTTTATCACAGTCTTAAAAGCATGTTTTTAGTTTTTAAATTAACTTTCACTCCTCAAGTATGCCAGAAGAACTTTGAAAAGATTAAAATTAAACAAATATTTTATTCCACAAATATTTCTCTTTTGAAAATATAATTGTGAAAGACGTTTCAGTGTCTTCCATTATCCATTACAAACATTAAATTATTTTTTTTTAATACTGATGATAATTTTTATTCCGTAGCCAGAAGTGTACATTGTACATGCGCGAGTGTGCGTGCGTGTGTGTCTGTGCGTATGCATGTGTGTCATCTTTCCTGACTCGATGGACGTACTACTGCTCCACAGTCATGAAAGATGACACACGTTATTTCCATCCTTGTTTGTCTTCGGCCTCCAACTAATTGCTTCACATTTCTTCCGGCTTTTTCTTTTCCGAATCGCTGAGCCTTGCGAGGTCACCTTCGAGTTATTTAAACTGTACACAAAAATAACGCAAGGAAAATATTAATTTTTGTTTTATAAATCTTTATTTAGATAATTTATATTACGATAACTTAGGCTAGTTATTAAGTGCTTTTAATTTATTATTGCCTCTTTTTATAATCAAGCCAATAACAAACTTGGGTGCCCAGCCTCGCCCTGAATTTTTTTGCCATGAAACGTCAACTGATTGGCAAAATTTTTACAATGTAGACACAAACAACCCCCCCCCCCCGGCCATGCCTCTCCGGTGCACTAAAATTCAAATGGAAAACAGTTCAGGTGTTTAAACTTGATGCCGATAGATGCAAACATAAAAAACATTCATTTGTATGCATTAGATTATAAAAATAGAAGTAATAAATTATTTTTTTAGACTTATCGATTTATTTGTGGGGTTTTGTAGGTTATCTGAAATTGAAGACTTCTCTAGTAATCTCTAGCCATCCGACCCCTGGTCTGCTAATCGCTACGAGTTTCCGGGCCAACGGGTCAACCCGGACAGCGTGGGCGGAGATAGATATTGTGATCCTGGCCCGTAGTCAGAGCGACTAAGTGTAATTAATTATTGTCAGACTTTCTTTAGCGTTATCAATTCTAATTCGGTTTGCAATTCTTCTTGGCAGAGAAAAAAAAAACAAATTTCTGGTTTAATTCAAACGAATGCTTTCAGGAAGACCGAATGTTTGTTTAAGAAGAAAATAAAACGTTGCAAGAAGAAGAAAAAATTAAAACTCCTTTAAATTTCATTGTGACCAAACTTCGATTGAAATCTTTGATCGAGTTGCTGCTAAATCCGATTGCCGAGACGCCATCTGACGATGAGTTGTTACGGCCCTCGATAACCTTTTGTTCTGACTCGACCTACTTCACGATTGCTCGACAACCATTTTGGGTCGGGTACAGGTCGTAAATAATCATTTGCGTTTTTTTTCGTGAACACGTTTAATAAATTTTATGCGCCAATTTAATCGCATCAGGATATCCTGGGCAATAAATCATAAAGCAAATCTATAAACATAATTTAATAAATTATTTTTTATTCTTAATAACTAACAATTATTATGATAATATATACATATTTGAATATATACATTCAAATGAACGTGAACAAAGAAATAAACAAAGCAGCGAAATAAAAATCTAATTTTTATCAGACCAATATAAACCTCGCCTGCGGACATATGCCATCATTGCCATCCATTTCTTCCGTCCTTGTTATTATTACAAGATTGTTATGTGGACCTGGGTGGCAGGATACATTTCATTTGCTCAAATTTGCGTGTTTAGACTCCATTATTAACTGGAGTTTTCCACTTTCACAGGAAGTTCTTTTTATTTCAGTGTTTATTTCCTAGTTTTTTTTATTTCCTAAAATAAATCCATACATCATTGGTTCTCATTTGTATTTATTTATTTGTCTCTTTTGTCTTTCATGTCACATCGGAACAAGTTTCACTAATATCTTAAAGGGCCTCAACGTAGATATGTCCTTGACCTAAACTTGGAAATTACCCCAACACTGGAGTGACATCAGAATTTTTTTCTTTCACTTCATAGCTTTCTTGTTAGATGTTTACATACAAAAAAATGTTTTAAATAAAAAAATAATTGTTTTCTAAATTTAAAATTTATTTATTGTACGAAGGTTATGCATTATGTGCATGGTTATGTAGCGTGTGGTTGCTATACAGTACCATGTATGTATGTGTGTAAGTGTGATATAGCAGGTGATTGTTTATTGATTTGGCTTCAGCGAATGTTTATTTGTTTGAAAGTGTGCCGTAGGAAAAGTAGGCTTCTTCTCTTTTCTTTCTCACTCTATACTTTTTCCTGCGCGTCTATGTAAGTCTGTGTGGAAGAGGAAATTGAGGTTTCCATCACGTGACAAGTTTCAATCTGATTATTATTTGGCCTTCTTGAAAATTGGAGCCTTTCTATAATTTCCATGGCAGTGCGGAGTTTGGCTTGTGTAGCTGTCAGTTTGTATATGTATGTATGTATGTATGTATGTATGTATGTATGTATGTATGTATGTATGTATGTATGTATGTATGTATGTATGTATGTATGTATGTATGTATGTATGTATGTATGTATGTATGTATGTATGTATGTATGTATGTATGTATGTATGTATGTATGTATGTATGTATGTATGTATGTATGTATGTATGTATGTATGTATGTATGTATGTATGTATGTATGTATGTATGTATGTATGTATGTATGTATGTATGTATGTATGTATGTATGTATGTATGTATGTATGTATGTATGTATGTATGTATGTATGTATGTATGTATGTATGTATGTATGTATGTATGTATGTATGTATGTATGTATGTATGTATGGATGGATGTATGTATGTATGTATGTATGTATGTATGTATGTATGTATATATGTATGTATGTATGTATGTATGTATGAATGTATGTATATCTGCATGCATGTGTGTGTATGTATGTATGTATGCTTGTGTGTATGTATGTATGTACGTATGTGTCCAAGAATGTGTCCTTTGGACATTTCTTCACTGTTCGAGTGCCAGGCAACTTCCACTTAAGCAGATTTCCACAGTGGACAATACACCACACTTAATTTCCATTTTACATTCAAACAAGTCGAATATTTTGATACTGCGTTTGAATTAATTTTCAAACTTTTAATTATTAACTCCGATATAGTCGAGAATAAATTTAACAAATTGTAAATGATGATAATGCAGATTATATTTCAAACTGAAATGCTAAGCTGAGTAAATATATACAAATAAGTATACTAATATAATTATAAATAAATTTATATATATATAATATTGAAAATAAGAAAAAAATAGATGAAACAAGTAAATTAAAAACGAATTTTTAAAACCAATGCTCTTATATGTAATTAAGACACAAATTTTGCAATCAATTTTTTCTTATATTACTCTTTTATTTTATATTAAAGTCTGGCCTGGCGTAATATGGTTCGAAGAGCATTGCGATTTCCATTAAGCTCATAAACAAAAATTTTGCAATCAATTTTTTCTTATATTACTCTTTTATTTTATATTAAAGTCGCAATATACAACAAATAAATATAATAAACATATATATATATATATATATATATATATATATATATATATATAAAATCCTCAAGAAAATTAACTAAATTAATTGACTTATTGTAAAACTAATAATTGAATATTGCATTGTCTTCTATCTTGAGCATGTATGCAAAATTTGAAAAAAATCTATCATCAGGAAGTGACTCAAAAATTGATTGCAAGATTTGAAACAGAGAAACAGAGCCGACGAGTTAATAAAAGCATTGGTAAAAATATGACATATATGCAAAATGCGGATCCTGGATCTGTCAGACGCATCCATCCATTTCTTCATACTTTGCCATCTTATTTGCATTTGAGCAGAAAAAGACCTTTTTTTCCTTTTTGTCCAAACTTATTCCATGTATTTTTTTTTATTTTCTCAAATATTTATAAGTTATGATTAATTTAATTTTTGAAAATATTTGTTTATGTTGTTGTTTTTTCTCGGTTTCTACAGATTGTTAAATATTTAAAATTCAGCACTTTGTTTGTTGAACTGAAATAGAAATTCAATTAACACGCCTACACCTATCATTCTCTCTGATCTTTTTCTTCTTCCTTCGCATTTTACCTACTCTGAATTTTTTATTTTCAGAAACCTTCAAAGCTTTGAAAATTCTTAATTTACTTTTTTTAATAAATTGAAAAACGTCAATCATCCAGCGAAAGTTTATTTGAGATAAAAAAAAAAGTTCTTTTCACAACAATATTTTCATAGAATATTCATGCACAGTGTGTGGCAGGATTTGTTTGTGTGTGCGGAGTAATACATTTGGGTCTTAAAAATAACCGAGGACGTTGTTTGCACTTAAGACTTTTTATAATAAAATTAATACATAAATATTAAATTTAAATTTAAAATTCAATGAGTTAATTTTGTATTAAATTAATTAAAATCACGCCTCATTTGGTACTTTTTTTTATATCACAATCGTCATCTCCAGCAAGAACTTCAAATAATCTTTAATGTGATTTAAAAGCGAAATTTGACATTTGAGCCTCGGGTTCATTGGTGGAGGTCACGCCGGAATGCTAAAACATGTAAAAGAAAAACGAGTTTTTCAACACATACTTTTGCGATATTCAAAATAACGATCGTAAAATAAATAAATAAATCGTGACGTCATGAATGTTACGCGGTCATCAGATGAATCACGTGCTCACTTTGCTGTTTCATTAAATTAAGTTTATTTTTTTATTAACATATGTCGAAATCAATTGATTGTCATCCAATATAAAGCTATGCTGAAAGTTTCAGCTTCCTAGCTAGTCAAAAAGCTGGTTAAATTTTACTTGCTAGATTTGCGTACAGAGAAAGACACAAACAAACAAACAGAGATTGCAAGTTGAATAAAAATGTGAAATAAATAATAATAAAAAAACGGTTTCAAGTTTGCCTTATTTTTTTCAAATTGAAAAAAGACGTTTTTTTTCGTGAACAACAATTTTTTTCTTGCGTCCACGTTATGGAGTTGACGCATTATGATGGATGGATCAAATTGATGACACGCAAATCTGCTCTCCGTCCCGCTTGGCTTGCCGAACGAACGAACGAACGAACGAACAGCGCAGCGTACAAACGAAAGATACAATCTGTACAAACAATATTGAAAATGAACGCCGTATTTATTTTAATATTCGAGAATATACACATTATTTCATGTAACTAAATACATGGTATAGCCATCATAAAACAAAAAATAAGACAAAATAGGCTAATAGGTGGTAGTGCCAGTGGAGAAGTTGCAATATAATTATCTTCATGAGATTTGCTAGTTTTTAGCGCATTTTTTTAGAAACATTTAGCTCAATACAACACTTTGGCTGGGTGGTTGGCTGGGTGGTTGGCTGGCTGGCTGGCTGGTTGGCTGGCTGGCTGGCTGGCTGGTTGGCTGGCTGGCTGGCTGGCTGGCTGGTTGGCTGGCTGGCTGGCTGGTGACGAAAATAAACTTGAGAGATTTCTGCCTCAAAATTATTCCATAAGCGATTTTTTAATTTTTCTCAACTGTTATTATTTGTTTCTTAGGTACGAAACAAATATTTGCTTACAAACCTCTCAGCCACTGTTTAACGGGAATAATAATAAATTCAAATTATTGGTAATATAGTCAATTAAATTTTAGAATTGATATAATTAAAATTAAAAACGGACATAGACTATTTAAAAAGATATTTAAGATTTAGTTTGCATTAAGCTTTTAGCCCAATGTTAAAAACAATGTCTGGAAGCACCAAGAGATATTTTAAAAAATACGGTTTTTTTTAAATTGTAAAATTTAAATTGTAAAACTGACTAATTGATTTTTAAATCATAAGCATTTATAAATTCATAAAAGAAAAGAAAAGGAAAGCTAAGTTTCTTAATGAAATAGACAAAAATGCGCTGAAGTCCTTTCTATTTGAAACGAAGACTTTTGTAAATTTGTATTATTTTAATTTTCTTAGGTCGGGAAAAGCTCTTGTGAAATATAATAAAATCATTACTGAAGAATTTCACACGTCCTTTGTTGCTGTTCGCGACAAATCACGGAAGTGAAAATTGAAATTAACAAACATTCCGTCATCCAATCAAGCTGAAACCTGGAGTATAGATTTGCCCCCTCCTGAAAATGCATTTTATTAGATTTTTTAAATTTTCTGAAAAAAATAGTTTTAAAAACACGCTTTTAAAAAATGCTCTGAAAAAAAGAAAATAAATTTTCTAAACATAAAAGCGTGAGCTGCTATGTAAGCGATTGTTGGAGTGCAAAAGAAAGCACCCCACGCTTTTATGTTTAGAAAATTTATTTTATACATTTTAGAGTATTTTATAAGTACGTGTTTTTTAAACTATTTTTCAGAACATTTTAAAAATGTAATGAAACGCATTGTTACGAGAAGCGAATCTATACCTCAAATTTTACACTTTTATACTCACCTTGTGACCTCAAGTCGTACATTCACCTTATGACCTCAAATTGTACACTTACCTGGTGAGTGGTGACCTCGACTTTTATACCTACCTTGTGACCTCAATTTTTATACTTACCTTGTGACCTCAAATTTTAAACTCATTTGTGACCTCGACTTTTATACTCACCTTGTGAGATCAAATTGTACACTTACCTCGTGACCTCGACTTTTGTACTCACTTTGTGACCTCGATTTTTGTACTGACCTTGTGACCTCGACCTTAAAATAAATTTCCTAACTTCCAGCTAGCAAGCGATATATCGTCCTCATTCTCGAACAAGTTTCTTTTTCGCTTTCCTGCACTAAAATCCATTAATGAGCTCGCTGTCTTCTTTCTGTGAAAGGAAAAAAATTTTAAACGGGAAATACAAATTTACTGCTTTTTAATTTTTTCGCAATTTTGTTTAATTGTTTTTTATTCGCAAGTCGAGGCACACACACAGACACGCGCGCGCGCACACAAACAACTTTTTCTAGACTACTCGTGCAAAAAAAATCAAAATTTCAACATAACGAAAACAATTCAAACTGAAGAAAAAAAACGGTTGCGATGCGAGGAGATGGCATTACCCCTTCTTTATGCTTACATTTTCAATAGAAAAATGAATTCAAGACCCATAAATTATGCAGTAAAATTTCAAGCAAACAACAGGATAAACAGTAATGATGATGGAGCGCTCCACATAGAGACGTGTCTCAGGAGCTAGGGAAAATTTTCTTTTTTTTTCTTTTTTTTTAAATCGGCGCGGAGAGCGTGGGTGGTCAGCTGGTCAGTTATAATAACAATATCTTCATGAAGATCGATTGGGATGGTCGTTAAGGAGACAGAATGTTTTTAAATTGTGGCGCGACCATTAGGAGACTGGATGAGATTTATGGTAGGAAAATGAGGATGCGGGATGATCCATCCTCGGGGTCGCGAGTGGGGCGCGTTCTCGTGCGACCGAGCCGTGGTCGCCACGAGGTGAAGGACGATATATGTTGACGCCCTTAGGAGGCTGGGAGTCTTGGAGTTTATTAGGAAACCCTCTGAATGGTTGAATGACAGACCGGAGGAAATGCCGACGAAAGAAACTATAATGTGATGTGATTGTGAAGGAGCGGAGGCAGTCATTATTGGATCGTCTGGAGAGCTTCGATGATTACGAGTCTGCTGGAGATGGAGAGAAAGGGCGAAGAAAAGAGAGAGAAAAGGGTTGAATGTGCGAATCATTAAAAGCCATCAATTTTAAATTATTATTTTTTGTAAGCTGAAAAAATAATTGAAGGAGTAATTTATTTTTTCGGAATGGAATAAAAAGATTAAAGTAGTTTGCAGTTTAGTTTCAACGATGAAAATAGATCTTTAAAATATGTTGAATAGACGTTAAGAAATGTGTACATTGAAATATATTTGAGATATTTTCAGTGTTTCTATTATGTTAAGATCCATTTAGCAAGTTTGTCATTACAAATCAAATGAAAGTATTCTCGCAGCGCAAACAAACATCGTGTGAAACTGAAATATTTTTCTCAACTGTAAGACACAAAAACAAAATTTTTTGAAAGAAATAAAAAAAAGTTGAAATTAAAGAAGAAAATGACGAAATGAGTGACCAGAAAAGTCGGCGAGCTTTTCGATAATTCGAGATTTTGTGTAACTCTAAGCGCTTCTTCTTTTGAAAACATTGTCGGTATAATGCTTTGCTTATGCTCCAGGAAGCATACTTTGCTAGGATTGAAATGCTGTTTTAATCATCATCATCGCAATCATCATCATCACCACCACCACCATCAGCATCATCATCATCAACATCATCTTAATTTGGTATCGGGACATTTGGGCGGACGTCAGTTAGGCGTGCGACATTTGGGCGGATCCATATGAGCGCACGACAAATGGGTGGATGGACATTTAGGCGGACGACAAATAAGCGCATTTTAGGCGCATGAAACTTAAGCTTATGCAATGTAATGTAAATTTAAGCTTATGCAATGTAATGTAAATTTAAGCTTATGCAATGTAATGTAAATTTAGGCTTATGCAATGTAAAACAGCCTTGCACGAGCTGAAGTTTTGCTAGCAGATGTAACTTTCAAGATCGTACCTTCTTTATTTTTTCAGCTATATTTCATCCATTTCAACTTCGGATCTGGCATTTATCCGGTCGGGGTGTATTGTCTGCTTACAAACATGACAAGTACAATATACGGGCGAGTTTTAGAAAAGCTTCATCAACTCATTTCTGAGGCTAGTCTACGTACGATTCTTGTTGATTTTGAGAAAACAGCAATGATTTTATTTATTGCTGTATTTCCAAACTGTACAGTCACTGGCTGTTACTTTCACCTATGTCAAAGTATTATTCGTGGCAAAGTAAATGAAATAGGATTGAAGATTGTTTACGAAAGTAACGATGAAAGTTCGTTATTTTTTCTGTTGTTGTTTGTTCAAGTTTATTTCAAAACAGAAAAAAAATTGTTTCTTGAAAGCTTCAATGTTCACAGACAAAAGATCAAGCGATAGTTACAGAAAAGTTGACCCATAAAACCAATAGTCTACAATTTTAAGCTAAATTAAATTTTAAGTGGATCAAAAATCAGTATATTAACAGCCAAATTGTCGTTGCCTAAATGTCGCACCCCCAAAATGTAGCGCTCCTAAAAGTCACGCCTCTAAATGTCGCTACGTCTAAATGTCATTCCGCCCATATGTCCATCCGCCCATATGTCGCTGCCTATATGTCGCGCGCCTAACTATCGCCCACCTAAATGTCACCAAACCCTTAATTTAACATCACTAGTACAATATCATTATCATATTACCACCACCACCAGCCTATCATCATCACCATCATCATCATCATCATCGTCGTCATCATCATCAATATCATCATCATAATAATAATCATCACCACTATCATCATCACTATCGTCGGCGTCGTCTTCATCTACTTATCACAATAACGCCGTCCAAAATAAAAAGACATTTATATAATTTGAAATCCTACGCTCTTTTTGAACTGTTTGTCAAAACGAAAACTTTCGCTTTAATGTTATTTTTCTTAAATAGTTTTATTTCAATTTAAACTTTTATTAATATTTAAACTTTGATTTTAATTTAAACTTTTATTTTAATTTAAACTTTTATTTTAATTTAAACTTTTATTTTAATTTAAACTTTTAATTTAATTTCAACTTTTATTTTAATTTCAACTTTCATTTATATTTTCGAAAAACGATTTTATATTTACGATTCTGTTAAGCCCTTTCGTAGTTTTGGGAGCGAGAGATAAAATCTGGAAACAGACTCTGAAAAATCCTGGAAAAGACACGACGCTCCGATCCAAAACGACCAAACCCATTTGTTTATTCCTGACTTTTTCCATGCAAAAGTTTTTTCCATTCTCTCCAGTTTTCCCCCCTCTCCTACACTTGATTTATGCGATGTATTGGCATCGTTCGTTCAAATGGCAGATCCGTTCCAGTATGAAGACAAAACGATCAATTCGCTTAATGCGGAAACA
>OZ022246.1:22284257-22411757 GCA_963978895.1 Erpobdella octoculata
TATCATTGAAGGAAGAATCTAACATGACATATTCTGTTTTCAAGTTTTTAATTTTTTATTGTTTTTATTTAATTTTATCTAAAAAATAATTTTTATAGTAACAAATAATTCTTGAAAAAAAAATAATTAGAGGCTAAGCACTAAGACATTCTAAGAATGCGTTCTAATCTAAGTTCAGATTTATACAAACAATTTTGCACGATGTCATCGGCTTAAGCCTTGGGGCCTTGAGACAAGAACACTGTTTAAAATTCTATTTAATAAATTAAATCAACCTGCTTTTATTTTATAACCAATATTTTCAAACAAACGATGACAACTAAGGTGGTATTAACGGTTATCAAATTGAGTCTTGTTACTGTCTCATAATTCAGTTGAATTTTTCGATCATCGAAAACGTTAACAAAAATAAAATTATTAATGTCCACTTTTACTGATTTAAATTTTATTTATTGTTAGTCTAAAGAAGCCCCGACAGACCAACAACTGCATCTGGCAGCACTTCAAGGAAATGTAGACCAAATTAGAAAAGTTATTGAAGCTGGTCAGATCCATGTTGATTGCAAGGACAAGGTTGGAAACAAAAAGCTGATTTTGTTGATTGTTTTCTTTCATAAATTGTTTTTGTTTTTTTTCAACAGTTTTAAATATAGACGGCTGTTGTTTATTGATTTTTAGGGGTCAGTAGAGGTCTGGAAAGATGCAATAAGATCAATAACTATTGATTTAATGATACTTTATGTTGTAAGTTGAAATTGTTTTATTTTGTTTATTCTGCAGGAGGGAACAACACCTCTCATACTGGCAGCTGCAAACAATCACCTCGAATGCGTTCAAGAACTTCTGAAAAGGGGTGCTGATCCAGCTGCTAGAAGACTGGTTGGTTAATGTTTTTGTCTTTATGGTTATTCTATTATTTAAAAATTTATTAATTTTTTAGGATTGTATAAAAATGTTGATTGCATTAAAATCGGGTCAGTTTATGCAGTTGTTTTGCATAGTGGTGATATTTAAATTCTTTTAAGAAAAGTAGTTTATTCAGAAAATTCAAAGGTGAAGTTTTTAAAAATGCATTTAAAAAAATACATTAAATAATATTGTTTGGAAATCTGAGACAATGTACCTAATGAATGTATCGTGAGGATAAGTTCTAATTTTGGCTGTATGATCCAAACTTTACTGATATGGAAGTTTCTTAATAAATTATAGGTTTTGTGAAAGGTGATAATTAAGGCTGTACCGATATGACTTTTTGCCGATTATGCCGATACCGCGTATAGCCGATTATTAAAATTGCCGATACCGATTACGATGCCGATTATTTTATAATTACTATTTCTTTAGTGAAAATGCTTCATCCGAAACATACCGCCATAATACAAGCGCGTGTTTTCCTGCTTGCATGCGCTAGCCGTGATCATTCAACCAACGTTCACAAAACCATAGAACAATAATTATTTATTAAAAATCCAGAAAATTTTGTCAAGTCATTCAATGTTGAAATTAATTATAGTATTGAAAAGAATAAAATAATAATCCAGTAGTTAATTCTAAACTAATAAAAATAAAAAATGGATAAAAATTTATATTGAAGATAGCTACAGTTCAAGAGTTAATAGTTGAGGTAAGTTATATTTAAGTAATAATAACATTTCTCCCTTCTCGGCGAGCAACGATCCACGCCGATCCGAAAAAATTTCTCCAGCGCCTTTGAAGAGCTGCTCACTTGGCACGCTGGAAGCTGGTGCAGATAAATAGCGTCTAGCTAGCTTCGCTAAATAGGGATACTGAAACCTGTGAAGGTTCCACCAACTATACATGTCTTCCTCACGTGGCAAATAATATACGAACCAATTTTTACAAAATTTTTAATCGGCGCCGATTATTTTTGCCGATAACCGATTATGCGTACGCCGATTAATCGGGCCCAGCCTTAGTGATAATTGTGTTTGATGTTTGATTTAGCAATCCCTATGATAAATGATGATCATAAGGTCACCATCCATGTTTAGACACTTGAAATTGAGGAAGATTCAGCTAAAGAAGTCCTTGGAAAACTGCAGTCATTCAAAGAACTTACATATGTTGCTTATCTACTTTCAATAACTGTTGAGAGGATACATTATAGTTAGTTTTTGAGCGTAAACTAACTGAGGTTTTATTATCTTATTAAGCCTGGTCAGAACTAAAGCTGTTGCAAGTATTTCTTGCAGACAATGGGAGAGAGATAGCATATTTTTTAGTTCAATTAGTATTGAGAAGTGAAAAGAAATTTTAATGTCTCTTTGATGACATATCCTATCCAGCATAAAATTTAAGACTGGGAAGTTTACTAGTGCAACAGATATTGATGGGGTTTTCAGAAGTTGGCTTTGATGCCGTCTAGATGTATAGAATCACTTAAAACATTTTGAAGTTTAATTGTCGTCAAATTTTCATCAAGCAGTGACAAACGTTTGGTTTTTTCAGTTATTATAAAATAATTAAGTAAGTTAGAACCTGTTATTGGGCTAAGGTGTGATAGTTTGTGATCTAAAATGTAAGGTTGTGCTTTAATTTATTTATTGAAATATATTTGTGGCTGACGTTCCAAAAATCAATTTAAAATCTGAATATGAAAATTTTGTACTTTTACTAGCTAGATGAATTTATTATTTTCATTTCAGACAGGTACAAGCGCTCTGTTCTTTGCAGCTCAAGGTGGTTTCATTGATATTGTTAAGGAATTGATCTCTCATGAAGCTCCAGTTGATGTGCCTAGTTATGTAGGTCTTGGGGTTTTTAAGCATTTATTTTATTATTTCAGTTTTTCTTTTTAGATAGGTTTTTATTTTTATTGCTTTATTATCTTGCAACCAAGCACAAAAAATAACTAAATAATTAATAGAAAATTGGATTACCCGTCGATGGGATTAACGTGTCTGGATAATCTGGGAGGAAGTATTTTGTTAATTTGGACAAAGGTATAAAAACCGTTTTGTTTTTAAAATTTTAGTTTTTTAATGTTGTTCATTCACTCTGACAGGATGGTGGCACACCACTTTTCGTTGCCTGCCAGTGCAACCACCTGGAAGTGGTGGAAGAACTCCTGAAGCACAATGCGGATTTGAATTGTCAGATGGTAGATGGAGCGTCTCCTCTTTTCATTTCGGCTCAAAATGGACATCTCAGAATGGTCAAGTTCCTTCTGTCCATGGGTGCAAAAGTCAATCTTCCTAGAAAGGTCGGCTTTTTTATTAGATATAATTGTTATATTATTTAATTTGAGGCGCTGGTGGCAGAGCGGTAGAGCGCTCGCCTGTTGATCGTTAGGTCGGCAGTTCAAGCCTCACCTGCGTCACCAGCGTAACTCCCTTAGGCAAGGAGTTCACTCGCATTGCTTTCTCATGTCTATGAAAATAGCGTGTTCTTCGAAGTTTCCGATCCAAAGGAACCTTCGTAAGCGCCTCTGACTTATCTGGCGCTATATAAATTCATCATTATTATTATTATTTTATTAATTGTAAAATAATAAATATATAATAATAATCATAATTTGTTTTTTACGTTTAAAAACTATAATTGCATTCAGGATGGTGCAACACCACTTTGGATAGCTTGTCAAATGGGGCATGCGGCTGTTGCTAGGGAACTCCTAGAGGCTTCAGCTGAAGTCGATGCAGCTCGAGAGGTTATGATGATGATGGTTGAAATTATTTTTTGAAGATTCAGGTGTGGGAAAAAAGATTTAGTCTCATAATGAACATGCATGTTTTCTTAAAATAAATTATTTATGATAAGTATGAATTTAAAAGATAAAAAAAACTATTTATGTAAATGTTAAATAATTGTACGATATTTCAATAACAGGATGGAGCAACCCCATTATTCAAGGCTTCCCACAAGGGATTTGCAGATGTTGTCCTTGAACTTCTCAACCACAAGCCTAACCTTGGCCTCCTACGGGTGGGATGATTGGTCTTTTATTTGTTGGGGGGCTTGAAAATAATTATTTAAAATAAGGAAAATAATCAGTTCGGTCGACGCGTACATGGAACAACTTCTGATAACAATAATGATTGTTATGACATCGATCATGTCTTTTTCTGAACCTACAAGACAGTTATAAAAATTCTGACTTTTTGCCACTGTCGACATCTTTGTGTCTTAGGTTGTTTTTTGAGGTGCCTCGAGAAGAAATTAGTATTTTGTTTCTTATTTTTCTGGCAAAACTTCTAGTGCAGATTTAGTCTATTTTTTGGAGCGGCGAGATGCCAATCTAAAAGGATCAAGTTTTATTTTGAATTGATGGTAAGGATAACTTTGGTGTAACAGAAAAGATTCTACATATATAGAACGCATAAAGAAATCATTAAGGAACCGAGAGTAAAGTCAACAACATTTGCATAAATAAGATTTTGGTAGTTTTGTAGATGTTGAAACGTAAATTAGATCCGTAGTTGTTTTATTGATATTTAGAGAAACTTTTGTGAAGCGATTTTTCATTTTCACTATGAAAGGGATGTGAAAGTTTGTAATTAGATTTCATTTAAATGATCTTATTTACTTGTAATATTTTTAAATATCGTCAATGGGTGTTCATGAAAATGAAATTTATTGAAAACATATTATTTACATGTAATATTTTTTAAATATCGTTAATTAGTATTCGTAAAAATGAAATTTATTGAAAAGATATATACTTGTAATATGTTTTTAAAATATCGTCAATCGGAGTTCATAAAAATGAAATTCATTCGACAGAACGGAGAAACAGCTCTCCATGCAGCTGCTTTCTTCGGACACCTCAGTGTTGTTAAGGAGCTTCTCAAAGCTGGAGCTAGAATTGACCTCAAAAACAAGGTTCAAGTGAAGTTTTGTATATGAATAAATATAATATATTTCTTGTTTCTTTTACGACTTTATGTAAACAATTTCTCGAAACACAAACCAGATTGATATATTATGTTGCATTTTATTGTTAAACAATATCTTTTCTAATTAAATTGTTTTTCTGAATGTTTCAACACACTGAATAACACTCTAATTTTTTTTCCATAGGACGGGTTTATTCCGCTGGAGCAAGCTCGCCAGGCGTCGTACGATCAGGTTGTATCTTACTTGGAGAACTTCTCCACAACAAATGCAACATAATTAACAACAACAAGATATATTCCTTGCTCTATTTGAGTCAAAACTTCTCACTCTTTGTTCATTATCGTTCAGTTGCTTGTTCATTTGTTTGAGGACGAAAGAAATTATCCAGTTTTTCTCTGTTTCATATCTACAATATTGGGTGGTTTCATGTTTTTTTGGCTTTTATCTCATAGAAGGTTCTTTTTTCTTGAACATTTGGTGGCTGGCTCGATGTTTGGTAGAGAATGACATGCCCTGTTCTAGGAAAAGTCATTTAGTTATAAATAAATGGATAATAATGCATGAAAATCACAAGATTGTGGCCTTGAATGTTTGAAATTTTCTGGTTTTTTTTTATATTGTGGATATTTTTGATTCGTTTGTGTGTTAAAAGAGTTCTGCATGTAGCCTTTCTTTTTGTTTCAAATTATCCTGTCTCTTGGTTTATTTTTATTGTTCTAAAATCATTTCGCAATCAATCTAGAAAAATATTGAAGACGTTGATTGAAAAAGTAATCGGATAACTGTGACGGATTAAATTGATATTTCGTATCGCGTCCGAACCGCCTGTTCCGGTGGGAAAACTTTGTGCAAAATTACAAAAAGCCTCGCGGGAACATGAAATAGTTTTTGGGCGAGGAAGTGTTGCTTTGGGATACGTGGAAAAGGATTAGCAGCAGCTACAGTGCCATGAACCTAATTTAGATTAATTAAAATTGCATTTTAAGGGTGTTTAACCTGGACCTTAGAAGGGCCATATCCACGCGACTTCTGGCCGCTTTGTTCAAAAATATATGATAAAAAGCTGCTAGTGGGCTAGTATACAAGCCTTAGTTACATGTACAATACATGTAATCCCTTTTTTCTGAAAGGAAGAACGTGCGACGTCATTTTCGATGAAGGAGGGCCTAATTGTTGGGGGCCGACTGGTGGGTGGGGTGAGAAAAAGTCAAAAACGCATGACTTCATTAATGCACAACAACGTTAACCATAAGCAATATAACATACGAATGGGCCTACATTTAATTAGTTTTTAGAATCATTTTAATTTTGTTTTCGTGATCTGTAATTCCCCACAAGTTCGTCACATATTTTGAGTGTTTGACCTTAGTTGCGGACTTTCCATTAGGTTTTCGACATAATTTTTCTATGTTCACTGATTTATTGTTGATCCAACTCAGACGTGTCGGGAGCTGCTTGTCGATATAAAAGCATCTCAGACAGATACAAGTTACTGGTTAAAAATTCGGATGGGGATGACATTTCAATTCATAGTAATTCTCAAACGCAGCGATGATATCATTATCAACCCCCCCCCTTTTTGAGCATGCCACGCGTTGTTCACTTTTATTAAAATCATAAAGAACAAAAGAAAGCTTGTTCTACGACCATGATGATGATAATCGTACTAATCTCCAACCCACATATGACGTTACGATTGTTTTCTTATCACCGACTATTTCTTTAAATAACCAAATATTACAAAAAACGGTTCTAACACAAACAAGCCATTTTTTTTCTAATTTCGAGACGTCTAAAACGGCTTTTCATGAGTCACCAAAAGAACCAATAAGATTCAATTAACAAGCAACAAAATAAAAATAAACTTCAAGAAAGAGAGAGAGCTGAAGGTATAAGAACCACAGGTAGAAATTACGAAGACGCTGAAAAAAATAATTTTCTTCCGAGACTGAAGAGTAATAGGTTAAAAATATGCGGGATCATGTCACTTTCGAGATGACAATAAGTCTCGTCCGTCCTACATCGTCTCAATGCGACACGGAACAAATATATATCCAGATCAGTCGTGTACCTAGGCACTACGATTTTATTAGTCGGTGAAACTGTAACTCAGCTGTGTGTCAGAGACTTTGAAGTCAGCCCAAAAGAAATTAGAAAAGCCAAAAATATGACAGGGAAATGTTAGACTTAGAAGATTTGTAAGTACACATTATCTTCAAATTGAAGATAATCTTTTTTGAAATCTGCAAGAAAGATTTAAAAAATATCATCCACGGAGTCAAATATATTAGACTGAAAACAAATTCTAATAGAAGTTTGAAACAAACGCAACTCATTAGGAATTGACAGGAAAAAAAATTTAACACTAATTGAAACAGTACAAATTGATCAACGCAGAACATCTTTTAATATATATATATATATATATATTTATATATATATATATATATATATATATATATATATATATATATATATATATATATATATATATATATATATATATATATATATATATATATATATATATATATATATATATATATATATATATATATATATATATATATATATATATATATATATATATATCATATCTATATGAGATATATATATATATATATATATATATATATATATATATATATATATATATATATCATATCTATATGAGATATATATATATATATATATATATATATATATCATATCTATATGAGATATATATATATATATATATATATATATATATATATATATATATATCATATCTATATGAGATGTGATACTAAAAATCATTGTTTATTTATAAAGAAAAAACAGTGGTTAAATCATTTATCTCAAAAAACAAAACTACATAACTCTGAAACAGATGAAAGAACTCTGCATAACTCAAATTAATAAGTATATATATGAAGAAATTGTTATTTAATGAAACGCTGGAGAGATAGAGAAATAAACATTCAACAAAATTTATTTGAAATTGAATAATTATAAAATAGTTTAATTGAAAAAAACTGTAATCAAAAATAAAATAGAAAATATATAATCATTAAACATCTGCACGTCTCAATGTGGTTCGTTTTGAGGAAAAAGAAAAATGGATTCAACTCAGAGTTTTTCATTTTATATAAATATGAAAAAATTGTTTTGAAAGAATTTAATTAAATTACAATATTGATATGATCAAAAAATACAACAACATTTGAACCTGTGAAATTGTAGAGGAAGAACATGAATTGGTCATCGTCACAAAAAAAACTGAATAAATCTAATTTTCAGTATTCAATATTAAATAAATTTAATTCAAAATATATCTGTTTAATTAAATCGAAATTTACAAAATTGAAAAACTAATAACGAATTTCATAAAAGTTGAACAATCTCTTGGCAAGATTAAGAGAGTTAAATGAAGTTAGAAAAAAATTGGGAAAAGAAATAAATTTGGTCCCTGGGTGATTTCTATAAGATGAATAAATGAATAATGATGAATGATAATGAATAAAACATAGATGAATAAATGAATAATGATGAATGATAATGAATAAAACATAGATGAATAAATGAATAATGATGAATGATAATGAATAAAACATAGATGAATAATAATGAATAAAACATAGATGAATAATAATGAATGATAATCAATAAAACGTAGTCAATTTTATTTGTTAAGTAACATCTCCATGCATGTCGGCAGATGGGATATTCATAAAAATACTTATTATAACAATCTACGCGCAAACTGGAAAAACGTTTTACGATTTCTCCCACTGAGAGCATCCAATCGCATACAATACGTTCAATTAAATTAAAATTCAATCCATTATCTATCTGGCTTTCATTTCGCCAACGACAACAACAATAATAGTTGCCGCGAGCAACAACAGGGCAAAAGTACGGAGCCAAACACTTTGTCAGCAGATTATTACGATGACATTGTTTAATAAACTTCTAAATAAACAGTCGCGCATAAAAACATGCACACGTTGTTGACTCCTCTCTAAGAAACAACTACGGAATATTATTAAGTTAGTAAGAATGCGATGAAGACGTTTAAAAATGATAATAACAAAAAAGAAAGCTTCAGATGAAACAAACCATTCATTTAACAGCCAGTAGTCTCACCAAAACTTATGTCTGATACGATGATGTTCTCCCAACCACATCAATCAAACAAAACCACTGATACCATAACAACCACTCTTACCAGCATAACCATCTCATCAACACCACAGCTCTTAGCACCACAACCACTCCTACTGCCCCCATCAACACCGCCACTCCTACCACCACAACCACCCCCACTCCTACCCTCATAACCATCCCCATCAACACCGCCACTCTTACCATCACAACCACCCCCATCAATACCGCCACTCCTACCCTCATAACCATCCCCATCAACACCGCCACTCTTACCATCACAACCACCCCATCAAAACAACCACTCCTACCACCACAACCACCCCCATCAACACCGCCACTCTTACCATCACAAACCCTCATCAACACTGCCACTTGACCACTATTTTCATTTCAAGAAAACTATTTAAAAAATTGTCAGAAAAAAAAACGGCACAAAAAAAACCAAAGCCTTGCGCATAAACGCAATACACTCATGCAAATTTCCTCACAATCAAATGAATTGTGGAATTAGAATTAGAGGAATGTGTCAATTAGATCATCACGCGTATATAAACAAACAAAAAAATTAGAAAATGAATAAAGAAAAGTAGAAAGGAGGTGTCGAAGATTCAACACTCATCGTCCCTCGGAGAGGGGACCAAGATCACCGATCCGGAATGATTCTGAATAGTGTTCTTCACTTCTTCGTATATCTCGTCGAAACTCTCGCCTGATATCATGGCTGGATTGGAACAAGAAATAACAAAAGAAAAACTAACTGAGATATTTATCTACATAAATATTAAAGCAATGAACAAAAATAAGATGAAATCTTTGAAAATAAATATAAAACAATCGAAGATACAACAAACCTGTGAAATCGAGGCCAAATTCTTGTTCGAATTTGAGAGCTTTCTCATAGGTTTTGATGGCTTGATCTTCAGGTACTTTGGCATTCCATTGCCTGATTATTAGAAGAAAGTAGAATAAATAATGAGACAGCTCACAAGAGTACGTGTAATAATAACTTGGATAGAATATTCAGCAGTAATATACCAGTTATTGTATAATATTAAATATAACATTATTAATTATTATAACAATAGTACACAACAGTAATTTACATATAGTATATAATAATAACTTACATATTGTATAAAATAATAACTTACATATAGTGTAAAGTAGTAACTTACATATAGTATACAACAACAACAACTTACATGCAACTCGTATGCAATAACAACTCAAAGAAAATACTGACCTGACATTGGTCGAGGAAAGAGGTTTTATGAGGATGGCAATCGGATGAAGTTCGGCTGATCTCAATCTCTTTATAGCATTTCCACTCACATCCAGCACACAGTGCTTATCCTAATGATTAAAATTATAATAATAACAATTATAATCCCAATAAAACATTAATAATAACAATTAATTCTCTTGAATCTAATTTTCATCAATTTTCTATATCAATTAATTACATAACTCAGTTTTCTGTGAGTCACGTCACATTCAATGGTTGGGCCCATGAAGACCAAGTAGTTAACAACACAAGCATCATCATCATCATCATCATCATCATCATCATCATCATCATCATCATCATCATCATCATCATCAATATCATCATCATCACAATCATCATCATCATCATAACGCTGCATCACTGCTAAATTGGAATCGCGACAAGCTCATGTCTAACCCTGGAGGCGACATCTCTGACAGACTGGACACTCGTTCCGTACAAATTGTCCTTGTACTGACCGGCCTCGATGAAAAGGTGGTTTTCGATGTCTCTTTCCATTTGCTCTCTGCTCGATACAAAATAATAATCCCTTCCGTCTACTTCATCGTCCTTCATCGTACGTGTTGTATCTGGGAGTGTTTTGAAAATTTATTTGGCTTGAAAAACTAAGTTTGTTGTGTTAATTTAGCTCTATAAAAAATCATTTTCGAATCTTCATTTCAGCAGCAATAATCAAAAAAACTTTTCTTTTATAAAATCTAATTATTGAAGACGTCACACGCTTAACTAGGCACCCAAGACAATATTAAAAAACTCACGAGGTATGCAATTCTCGAAAAATTGAGGATATTCAGACAGAAGATCATCGTTCAGTTGATCTTTCAGAGGGCCCAAGATAATGACAGGTCGTGCATAATCAACTGTTAAGTGTTGACCAATCAAACGATAAAGTTTTAAATGATCAGTTTATAATATCCGAATTTAAATTGATTTGTAGAAATAAAAATTTTAAATTAAATTAATTTATAGTATGATAATGCTTAAATTCATGTTTAAAAAGCAATTTTAAGAGACTGACCTTCCTTCTGTATCATAGGCTCATACGACAATACGGTTTCGTCTCCAGCTGAAAATAAACGATTGTTTTAAATTAAAATGAAATAAAAGATAAAATCATCAATTGAAATGAAATAAATATTAAAATAAAAGATAAAATCATCAATTATTTCAATCCAACCTTCGTTGTCGTTTAGCTGTTCATTGCTCGAGTCTTTTCGTGATTTCTTCTTCTTTTTCTGTGATGTGAAAATAGAAAAATGTACTTATAGTTTGTATAATAAGTTATACTGAAAAAAAAATAATCAAAATTTTCTAAACTAAATATAGATAGATAATATTTAAAAAAATGTAAAATTTAAAAAAATGTAAAATTTAAAAAAATTTAAAATTTAAAAAAATTTAAAATTTAAAAAAATTTAAAATTTAAAAAAATTTAAAATTTAAAAAAAATTAAATTTCTATAAGGTAGTTGAAATTATTTTAGTCAGGATTGTTTCATTACAAAATGAAAGATTAATTATTTATAAACCTTGTCTGATTTCAAACTCCTCAGCCTTGCTCGCTCTCTGCTTTCAACCCTAAGATAAATAATTATAATTAATTAATTAATTAATTTAAATTACGATATAAATTAATTAATTGAAATAAAATAATCAAACCAATAAACATAAACGTTTCTCGCAGAAAGAAACTTAAACATAAATTTAAATAACGTGATAAAAAGCATAAACACCTGTGTTGACTGGGAATTACACCTGGTGTTTCATCCTCTGGAATTACCTTTTGCACCTGAATTGAAATATTTCAATAATCAAACAAGCAAGTACGAAGGCTAGCACTTTCATATATATATATATACATAATGACAAGAAAAATTCTGGTTGCTCATAAAAATAAATGCAAATTTAAAGAATTAACATAGATTTATTTTATTTATTTAAACATTAAAGTTGCTAATAAGGATGGTAAATTAATTTATTCAAACATAATAATTTATTCAAAGATTATAATTTATTCAAGCAAATCACACCTGCCACCACTCGTCATCAATGGCACTTATGACATGAAAGACGTCACCAAACTTGAAGCTCATTCCTTTGCCCGGGTTCTCCTTGTCTTCCTCAGCATTGTAATTGAACAAGGCTCTGTCGATTGGCATAAATCAGCATAAATTTCCAAATAAATGAAACTTAAATTAATCAAAGGCCAAAAATTGGCTCAGTGACTTTGTTGTAGTTATAAATGAATGTTTTGTAATATTTTGTTTTTACTATTTTACAGCGATTTAGTAAGTGTGATAAAAATTTCAATAACAGAGTAACAAGCCCCTCCCCACCTTATAAAAATTTGAATACAAAAGTAACAAGCCCCTCCCCCACCTTATAAAAATGTGAATAAAACAGCAACAAGCCCCTCCCCCACCTTATAAAAATTTGAATAAAACAGCAACAAGCCCCTCCCCCACCTTATAAAAATTTGAATAAAACAGCAACAAGCCCCTCCCCCACCTTATAAAAATTTGAATAAAACAGCAACAAGCCCCTCCCACACCTTATAAAAATTTGAATAAAACAGCAACAAGCCCCTCCCCCACCTGATGAACAAGCTCTTGGTCTGATTGTTTGACTTTAAACTGGTTGAGCTGGCGTTCAACATCTGTTCTCTCAAATCTTGGATTTTGGCTTCAAACTGGTTGTATTCTTGAATTAATTAATTAATTATTAAAACTGATGTAATACTTAGCAGAGATGTAGTACTTGGTACTCGTACTCGTACTCGAGTACAACTCGAGTACCGTTTTCAAGTACTCGTACTCGTACTTGTACTCGGAACCTTGGTACTCGTACTCGTACTCGTTATTCCACTCAGTACTCGTACTCGTTATTCCACTAAGTACTCGTACTCGCATATCCGACACCTTCTCTAAAAAAAGTTTGCTTGTTTACTACACAGTTGTTTGGGATAATATTTCGTTTATACTTGCTGAACTCTAGTATAACATATAGTTTATATCTAGGTACCAATTTTTAATAATAGTTTTCTTTGTTATTTCTGCTTAAGTATCATTATTCTTCTAATCACTTATTAACAGTCATCGAAGTTTCCATAATTTAGAATTTGAATTTCTTGTACCCACTGTTGTTAAAAGAGATTTCTAAATAATTCCATATCACATTCGTTTATATTTGCACTTTGCAGTCACAATTTTGCATTTTTTAAATTTGGTTGTGTTTTTTCAGAACTGGTTAAATTCTTTGTTGAATCAGCTAATTCTCTCTTTGGCATCATTACTCAGTCACCTGCTGTTACGTTGGTGCCGCCATCTGGGTCACCCCCACCAGCCAAAAAGTCAAAGTTGTTTCACAAGTATTCATCGGCGTTGGATGACACCTGCCTTGATTTCGATGCACAGTTGACCAGATATCTTGAGATGAGGATCACTGGTGATGTGGATGATGCACTAACGTTTTGGCAGAATCATTCCAGTGACCTTAACAAACTGTATCACCCAGCACTTCGTGCCTTAAGTATTCCAGAGCTTCAAGTTCACCAGTAGAACGTGTGTTCAGCGGAGTTCAGCCACGGCGGAATAATTTTAAGACCCCATAGGGCTAAGATGTCGGAATATAAACTGTCGTCGCTAATTTTTCTTAAATGTAATAGTTTTTCGATGTAGAATAAACTATTATTTTGTTGACTTTAAAAAGTACTCGAAAAGTACTTGCTAAAAATTTCTTGTACTCGTACTCGTACTTGTACTCGAGACCTCAGTACTCGTACTCGTACTCGTACTCGATAACTTAATACCATGGTACTCGTACTCGTACTCGATAACTTAATACCATGGTACTCGTACTCGTACTCGACACCATGGTACTCGTACTCGTACTTGTACTCGGACCATAAGTACTCGCAACATCTCTGATACTTAGACTTAATTGTGTGAGACAATTATTAAAAAAAACAAACAACTGTATGCTAAGCCTCCAATCCCCCCCACTAAACAATGAATATTAGATGATTTCTTTCGTATCGAGCCTCAAATATTGATTTTTAACAGATACAGGATTTACTCAAAAAGATTAAAAGACCCATCAATATGACAGATAACACAATATAACACTAGATAATTAAATATAATCATCATTTATATGCTAACAATCTCCAACACTAGGTCTGTCATTGTACAATTGCATTATAACTTTTATTACATGCTTGCACTCGCTAATTTTATCAATGGCTGACCTGGCTAACATTCATACATACATACATACATACATACATACATACATACATACATATATACATACATACATACATGTAAACATACATACATACATACATACATACATACATACATACATACATACACACATACATACTTACAGACATGCATCGGAAATTATGTATGTTGATCATTTATATGCTAAACCTCCAACTTCCCACTAAACAATAAATGGTTACATTCTTATTTTCTTAATAAGCCTTAAATATGGACTTTTCATTGATACAGGATTTAATGAAAAGACTTTCTCCATAAACACTCCATAAGTCAAGTTCTATGACAGATGTTCGATGTTTTACAGTGGCATTGTTTATTTAGCCTGAGCCATAAACTGATATATAACTATATTATATTCTATAATAAAAATACAAATTTTATCGAAATAAAATAAAAGTAACAATAACAACGAAAAAGACTAACCATCGATACGATATTGCGCAATGATTTCCACTTGATCTCCAGCACCTTTCAAAGCGGCAGCAGCTTGTTCGTGTGTTGCTTGTCTCATATCAATCCCATTTACCTGATTGGAAAAGAAATTTCAACTGTTGTACAGTCGACCCCCATCATCATCACCACTCTCGGAAAATTCACCCGGAGAGAAGCAAAATTATGTAGCGGCAAAAAAGTGAATTTTTGGTAGATAAAAAGTGGGGACAAAAAATATTCAATGAGAGTATATTATATATATGACACCAAACATGATTCACGTGTGCTTAAAAGATTTAATCCTATCGTCAAACAAGAATAACAATAATAATAACTTCTTTTATAATTTCACTACTTTTCACCTTAAATGTACAATAAAATGAATCAAATTTCCTGTAAATAAACCAGTAATTTCTTATTTATTTATTTAAAGTGTAAATAATATCGAGCCACCATCTTTTTCCTAAATACAGAAATTATAAAAAAAAAAGATATAATAAATAAACTAACAGAAAGAATTTGATCTCCTTTATGCAACTTTCCACTGAGATCTGCCGGTCCGCCCTGCAAAATGAACGATACGAAGATACCTTCTGCTTCTTCTCCACCCACGATATTGAATCCGAGACCGGTCGATCCTTTCTTCAGGATTATCTTCCGTGGCTCTCTGTTTTGCATTTATAAAATAGAAGATATTTTTATGTGTTGGAAAGAATACTGAAAATTATTCTTTTATAATAATAATTATTTAATAGAAAAATACCAAATAAAATTTTTTGTTTTAATTTTTAGTTTTTTAAAGCTGGAATGACAGCAGGTAAAAAAACCTCGTATTTTAACGCATTTAACTCACATCTTGAGATATTATAATTATTGTATTATTAACATAATAAACTAGAAAGCAAAAACATTAGATAGGATTTCAATCTGCAACTAACGAGGCTACAGAAGAAATAAATAAATAAAAACCCAATTAAGCACATCCATAATATTTTGACAACAGTTTTAAATTAAACAAGCCAATAATATAACTTTAAAATAATACATCCATAACGTTATTATTTAATTTTATATTAAATTTGCCCATATCATCATTGTCATAAATTGAAATTAAAATTAAATTAAATCATAAGTCACCTTGACATTGAGCCATCTTCTTGCTTGGCAGCTTGATTAGCTGAAGGTTTATTAGACTTAGGCTTCTTAGCTGTAGCTGAAAGAAACAATAAACTTACAGTACAGTAAATATAAACGACTCTGTCTATAACACTCTGCTAGTACTAGAGATAGCCCGTCATAAATGACGGATTTTTTTAATTTCATTTTTGATTTTACCGTTACCCATGGAATCCTGCATAGTAACTATGCAAGGTTCCATGCGCCACCTCTTTTGATTTTTAGGACTGACAGTGTACAATTGCGTAATAACTTTTATTACACGCCTGCGCGCACTCATTTTAGCAACTGCTGAGTATACTGACCACCGAGGCCGCCGCGTCGTGCGAAATTGTTAATATACATATACAGACATAGGTTTTGCCCGTCCCAAGGCAAGATATTTTAAAATTAAGATGTACTTTAGATAAAAAATAGTCAACAAAAACAAAATGACATTTGATAACCATAATTTTTTTTTGTATATATATATTGTCTATACGACAGATTACGTAAGCGTGACAGAATCAGTGAGTGAGTGACGTGGGCTACTATAATATAGATTATTATAATCATAACGTACATAGATACAATTATAAATACAAATTGTAATTTCAACAGATAAATGAGCCTTCCAATAGCAACAAACAAGAAAAAAACATACAACACCGTACAACACAACACACCTGGTTTAAGCTGCTTCTCTTGCTGCTGCGGCTGCTGCTGTTTATCAGCAACAACGATAGCTGGACTGACTATCACATTTTTGTTTGGGGTTGCAGCTGTTCCGTCCACGGAGCTGACTTCCTTTGGCTTGCCCACTACCAATTTAACCCGGTCCTTTGTTGATTTCAAGATGGCCACAGCTTCTTGGTGGGTGACATTTATTAAGTTGTTGTCATTCACCTGTGAAAAAAGGGATTATTAGACCAAAATAGCCCCCACCCCGTGTTAACAAGATAAATCATCCATTATGAGGCATGTGAAAAATCAATCTTAAGAAGACTTTGACAGAGTACAGAGTATATAATAATAAAAATTCTAAATTGTGAAGTCAAAAATATGTTACATATAGCTTAACTAACCATGAACATTACCTGTAAAAAAAACTCAGGCCATAATTTACAAGGTTGCTATAAAAAAAAAAAAAACTCACAGAAATAAGCCTGTCTCCAACATTAAGAATTCCTGATTCTTGTGCAGCTCCACCATCTGTGAGTTTTGTGATGAAAATTCCATTATCCCCTGGAACGTGCTGATTCCCCACGCCTCCTGCTATGCTGAATCCTAGACCTGTATTATAATAATTTGAAAATATTTAACGTGGTGTTGGAGTAAGAAGTAGTGGTGTTGGAATAGGTCTTCTTCAAGTCACAAATCACTTATCTAATTTTTTTCACTTGTGAGTCCATTTTAGAAAATAACCAAAAGCAACAATTTTTCAGCCACCTACCAACACACCCCTAAGGATGCTGGTGGATTTAAACCACTAATACTCCGGTCTACAGGAGAGGCGAATGCCTTACCTGCTCTACCACCAATAAACTTTAATTAAAGTAAAACATGAACTCATAAAATTAGCTACAAACTAAAATGCATTCAAATAGATAGGTTTAAAAAATAACTAAATGGAAAGTATAATAATTCTTAATAATAATAATAATAATAATAATAATAATAATAATAATAATAATAATAATAATAATAATAATAATAATAATAATAATAATATAAGTGTCTCATCAACTAAACATCATAAAATATACACAACTATCATAAGATGAAAGCACTTGAGTTACCAATAAAACAAGTGTACTTTATAGCAATAATAATTTAAAAATCACTGATATCGCATCGATATATTATATTTATATTTTAAAATCACCTCTCCCAGCTTTGACCAATTCGACATTAATAACATTCTCCGGAGTGTCAACGAGACGCTTGATGACCTGAAAATTATTCCCGTTTGTTATTATAATCATAAAAAGATTCTAAATTAGAAATAATTATTGTAAGAAAAAACATTTCATTCATACACAAAACAATTAAAAGCATATTGAAAAATGAAAATATAATTTATTTTAACAGCCTGACAAATAATACCGTCTCTAATCTGGAAATGTGTAGTAATGTTGTTACAAAAAATAATTTAAGAATATTTTATTTTTCCTTCTAATAACCGATCATCAATTAAACTCACCAGCTTTACATGTCTTCCAGCTTTCTTCAATGCCTCGACGCATTGTGCATGGGAGACGTTAACCGTAGAAACGTCGTTGACCGACACGAGAACGTCATTGACTCTATTGCATCGTGAAGAAACAAATTACATTTGTTGCGCTTATTTATTATTAATATTCATCGAATACATTATTAATATTCATTGAATGCTCCTATAACTCTTAGCAGCAAACAACATATTAAAAAAACTAAATTATTCAACATTAAGAAATGTTTCCAATTTCCAGTAATATCTTATTGTCAATTATAATAGCTAATGATGATGATGATGATTAATAATAGCTTACTAAAATCAAGTCCATGATAATAGATTAATTCCTATCATGATAATAACAAATCTTTGTTTTTATTAAAAAAACATAAGTGCTGAAACATCTTATCTTCCAAGTGAGATGATATCATTCTTTAGTGATTTTAAGCCTATGATATTAACGGTTGACACCGATCAGCCAGAATTCACCTCAGCCTCCCGTCCATAACAGCTGTTCCACCATCAATTAGTTTTGTGATGTAGATGCTCGGGTCGTCTCCGATGTGTGGGTTATCCAAGCCCCCGGCTATGCTGAAACCCAGTCCTGAACTGCCCTGTTCAATTATTAAAAAATATATAAAATAAACCCATAAAAACATAGTTTTTATTATATATCTTTTATTTGAAAAAATAAATTCTCTTTTTCTGAATAAAATTTTGAAATTGATTAGTTTTAAATAGATTTTAATAAGTTTGTCCAATCGACCTCAAAGTTTGATAGAATGCATTCAACAAATTTCAGCTCAATTGGATGGCAGAAAGTATGTTTTTAATAATCAAAAGACTTGCCCCATTCAAACAATTAATCAAGCAAGCAAACACGTTGAAGTTAATATAAATAATTTAAAAGTTTTATTCTTGTATTATTAAATATTAATTTTCTTATCATTGATGTTCTACAAAAACCTCACCGTTATCATTAAAAACTAAAACCATCATTTCATCTTATCATCGTCTTAAAAGTTTTTTTTAATAGTGGCTTTATTTTCTTAATGAGATTCCAAAACCACAACTCCACTAATTTTGATACTCACAAAATAATTAAAAAGGGTAAAACAATATTTTTTATCTTTTTATTTAAAACAAAAATTTGATTTAAAAATAAAAACAAAAAAAAACAAACTCTTTCAAGTTCAATTTCTTCGAATTCCCATTTGCTTACTCCGTTGTTCTATGAGAGATAAAAAAAATTATTTATCACTCAAATAAGTGCTTATTTGTAAACAACGAAGAGTTAATTTTAAATAAAATTACACGGTCGCAATACAACGTCATTTTTTGAATACTAAACCCAACCTTTATATATTGATAATGTTTCATAAAATAAAATATAAACGATAACAATAATAAATAAATATTTATATACTTACCATTAATAACAATGATAAAAACACAACTCCACTAATTTTAAATAAGTAATATATTTGTTAATCTTGTTTGAAAACAAAAATGCTTCGAAAACTCACAGGTTGTGTGGCAGAAGCAGCAGCAGGTGTCTTTTGATTGCTGCTCTGAAATTTAAAACAAAATTACATCAATTTCATCATCATCATAATCAAAGTCATAATCTTCATCATCATCAATATAATCACCATCATAATCACAACTTCATCATCATCATCTTCATCATAATTTTCTTCATCATCATCATCAACATAATCACAATCTTAAACAAAATTTTCATCATCATCATCATCATCATCATCATCATCATCATCATCATCATCATCATCATCATCATCATCATCATGGTCTAATCATCCCATTATTTAAAGTTTTATTACGAATTTTGATCAACTATTTTAATATGAATTGAAAACTACAATAAATCTCTCTTTGAAACACAAACAAAATAGACCAAAGAAATAAAATCAGATATATTATGCACTGTGATGATGATGTTGAAATAGTCATTCAACTTACTTTTGCAGCAGAAGCCTTGTTTGGCTTTCCATATATGGCTTCTTCAGATGGTGGGGGTGGAAGTGGTTCTTCTGAATCAATGCTATAGTTGAAATTGTGGTGCTGGAAAAATAACAAACAATTCTTTATGGATAATACAATCATTTAAATCTAATATATATAGAGAGGAGGGAGAGGAAGGAAGCGGAAAGCAAGCGGGAGAACTAGCAGAAGAGTGAACCGAATTCAGAAAGCGAGCGGGAAAGTGACCAGGAAGCAAGAGAGCAACTGGGATCGGGAAAAAACCAGGAAGCGAGAGAGAGCGAGTTGGAAAAGAAACAGGAGCGAGAAAGAGAAAAATGATAGCAAACCTCTAAAAACCCCGTTCAATGCCGTGTAATATAAAATAACTCGATAGGTGGTGTACTTTTAAACTACAGCATTGAAAATCAATAAAAACTGCTAGTTAATAAATATGCAATAATATAAATATTTTTTTATAAATATTGTTCATATTGTTAATTAAAATTATAAACAATTCACTAAAACAACTCATAACAACAAATTATTTAAAATTTAATTCGTTAATAATTTGAAGCAACATGATTTCTAATAATTCAATGCTGAAAACAGTATCGACTAAGCATAAACAATAGTATTCATTGTTGTTGCATGCATGCTGTCCATGGTTAATTCAAAGACTCAACAACAGCATAACAACCACAACAGATATACAATTACAGCATGGGTTCGCAGCAGTGATATTCAAGTTAACTGTAACACTAACTGAAATCGGAAAATAATAGAAAAATAACGGTCAGTTAAGTGTAATAGTAATAGTAACTGAAATACGGCAAATAACTCTAACTGTAATAGTAACTGAATAATAAATTCAGTTAAATAATACAAAAATAATTATTAACTGAAAAATATTTTTAAGGTAATTTTTTTCTAAATAAATTAATTATTAGATTTATTTTTTTATCTAAAGATAAAAATCGAGTTCTTTGGTGTTACCTAACAAATAGTATATATGGTGCTGTTTAGTTATTCGCGGCCTTTTGTTATTTTTGATAGTTGATAGTGCTGTTGCGATCGTTCTGTAGAAAATGTTCAAGAACAATAGTGGCAGAAAACAAGAAAGTAGTGTATGGAAATATTTCGATTATGAGCTATCAGTTGACAAGTCAAAGTGCAAGATCGAAAACTGCGGTAGCTTTTTAAAAGGAAAAAATGCAACGAACTTGATGAATCACTTAAAAAGCAAGCACAACGAAATAGCAAATTCTCTGATATTAAAAGAAAAGGACAATGCCCATCCCGCTCAACTCATTCAACCTACACTGCAGGTAAATGTTTTAAATATTTTTTTAATTAAACTCCTCCGAAACGGCTGAACCGATTTTTATGAAATTTGTGTACATTTGGTAGGTCTGAGGATAGGGGGTAGGTTATTTAGTTTTTTTTTCAGTGAGGAGTTCAATCACAAACACTACGACACGAGATTTATATATATATATATATATAGCTAGTATATACATAGTAATACTTAATATTGGATATCAAAATCGGTTATCTAAATATTTCTGACTTCGATTAATCAGAATTTTGCACTATTCCGTGAAATCAGATTTCCGATTCAAAATCCGTTAAGTCGAAGATTCAAATAAATAATCTGACAAATGTATAGAATGACTTTTTTATCAATACCTTTTTACAGTTCTTAGTGCCGCCCAGTTCGCAACCAAGCTTGCCAAGTTTTATCCAAGGAGAGAACAAAAAAAAGCAAAAATGGGATAAAGATGCACCCCAGACCAAACTGCGAGATGAACTTTGGACAAAAATATTTATAAGCACTGGTCTGCCAACTACATTTTTAAATAACACGGATGTTCAAGAATACCATACAGTTACTGATCCGAAATATTCATTGCCAAGTGTGTGTTTAAATGTATTTTTTAATTTAAATTAATTTTTATAAATTAGATAAAAATTCTTGTGCAGGTTCATCTGGAATGATAAAACTCCTAAATGCAGCACACCGTGGCATGAGTTTTAGTATCCAGGAAGATCTTAATCTTGCCCGATATATTGTCATAAGCATGGACTGCTGGTCTAAAAAAAGCCTGACAGCATCATATCTGGCTGTGTCAGCTTCATTTTACAGTCCATCCCAAAATCAACCAGTGCATGTTGTTTTGAATTTACATCAGATTGCTCATCCACATACAGGGGATATGTTGGCTGATAAACTTCTTACTACTCTAACAGCTTGGAACATCAGCAGGTCAAAAGTCTTGTTTGTTGTTACAGATAATGGATCAAACATGATCAAAGCTGTAAAAGTAGCTAACATAGAAAAGGAAAATTTCAATGAGCCAGATAGTGATTATTCAGATGATGAAGCACTTGATTCAGTGACAGAAGACAGTGTTATGGAAGACTCATCCCTAGAAGAAATTGTTCAACTGCATAGACTACCGTGTGTTGCACACACTTTACAACTGGTTGTCAAGGAACTTGAAAAGAATAACACTTATCGAACCTTGTTTTGTAAAGTAAAAGGATTGGTGAAATTTATCAAAATCTCATCAGTGGCACAAGAAAAATTAATAAATTTGTGTGGAAAAGTTGTTGTAAAGAATTGTATAACAAGGTGGAACTCAATACTGTTTGTTGTTGATAGATTGTTGACGATTCGGGCTCCCTTAGAGCAAATCTTAAAAGAATTGAGACACGATTCTCTAACTAACACAGAATGGGAATCTGTTGCAGATTTACATAAACTCTTACAGCCTTTTGCAGAGATGACAGATAATCTGCAAACTGACACACTTTCTCTGTCATCACTCATTCCTGCTGTAGCTGAGTTAACTCTTCACCTCCAAGATACAACATTACCAAAATTGCAGGCTCAGATGTTGCTTCAGTCTCTGCGAAAAAGGTTTGCTAAATTTTTAGACGCTTCATCGCCAGAATTTGATGCCTTACCTGCAGCTGCTTGCTTACTGGATCCAAGTGTTTCAGCATGCCTTATGCGTGATGATATGTTGAAGCTTGTTGATGCTGCAAAAACATATATCAAAGAAAAGGTAAAGTATGGTTTATGATTAAAATGTAGATTAAAGTAAAAATTCTAGATGGCCTTGGGATTTGTCTTATAGTTTATTCATTTATTTAACAGGTGTTAAATTCTACATTTATGCCAGCAAGTGTTGCATCTTCATCTTCTGATGAATTGTACCAACCTCCGTTAAAAAGATTTAAGAGGCTTGCCCAAGAAATGCAAGCTTCCAGTTCTCCGAGCAAGCAATCTAGGCACGGAAGTTCTGTTGAAGAAGAACTTAATGCCTATCTTGGTGCTTCAAAAAGATTAGCTGCTAATGAAACTGGATTAAGTTTCTGGACAGCCTCAGAGGCAGTGTATCCTCTAATAGCGGCCTTCGCTAAAGACCTTATCTCTGCACCTGCTTCAGAAGCATATGTGGAGCGCATCTTCTCGGTTTGCAGTGATATGACTGCAGGAAAAAGAAACAGGCTCTCCAAAAATCTAGAAACTCGTGTTTTTTTGAAAATGAACTCGAAGTTTTACCATTTTGTAAATAAATAAAAAAATCTAGATTTTTTTTTGGCTGTGTATAAAATCTACAGTTAACTGTAACTTTAACTTAAAAATAAATAAGTGTAATAGTAACTGAAAAATGTTTGTGGAAAAATAACTTTAACTGAAACTGAAAAATGTTGTAACTTTAACTGTAACTGTAACTGAAAAGTTGTAACTGAAATATCACTGGTTCGCAGTGATGCAGTGATTAACCACAATCTTTATTTTAATGCTAAAACTAATAGCAGAACCATAAAATATTGTGTATTTAAATTTTTTAAATGTTTTTTTTACTGGTAGTGCTTAAAAGTTATTAATAAATAGTAAATAGCTCAAATATTGACAGAACAGATTTAGTTCGCCATTGAATCCACATCAATCATAAGCATTAATGGCAAACATGACTAACATCCCAGGATTGTTTTTGACTGCAAGACTTGTAAGCAAACATGAAATGAATTCATTTATATGAAAACCACTGATATAAGAAACCTACAGAGTTATTATTATTGCTGCTTGTGTTGATGAGAATGGGAGGATTCCTTTCCCATCTGGACACAACCTGGTTGGTCTCCTGAGTCTTCTCATCCACAGATTTTGTGTCATTCAAAAGAGTCAGTTCGTAATACTCCTGAATGTCTGTCCATGCAAAGTAAAACTTAACAGATGGATCAAGTGAATATGTTAATTTATATACGATCTCAATGTTCAAGTATTATAAACAACAGCATCATTTTGAGGAGTTTTAATTTTGGTTAAGATACAACTATAATAATTTTTAATACATACGAAAATTGTTTTCAAAAATGTTTCAAATTATTTATCAATGAGAAAATGTGAACGTCTAAACACTTTTAAAATGTATAGACACAAACCTAGCAGAGCCTGAAACAACCTCCCTTTAAAGACCCTGATAACTCTTTCTATGGCATTTCTTAGTTGGCGATCTTGAGGTTTCGTTAATTTGCTGTGGTACTGCTCAAGAAGCTCTAGGGCTCTATGAGCGTCTATGAATGTAACAGAAAATTAATTTAGAAAAACTTTCCATGAAAATTTCCATCTTAAATTATAAATTGTAACTAAAAACCAACAAATGTCATAAGCAGGAGACAAAATTCAACATAATGGCTTAATTTAAAAAAATTATATCTTGAACAGCCAATTCATAATACAGTGTTTACCTTCTCGTTTAACAGGCATAACTTTAGAATTGCTTAATCCAACACTTCTACAAAAAAACTTGGTTGTAAAAACAATATAAAATTACAATTATTTATCAGTTATTCTGTTTGAACTTTCTTAAATTACAAGTTTACATGCTGCTTCGAAAAAGCCAGGTATGTAGACTAAACAAAGAAATCTAGACAGCCATGCAACAATGGCAAAGTGTTAGACCTTTCGATCAAAATAATATAAATATTGCTGGTAATTTTAATAACTAGCCTGCTGCGTACCTCCCATTAAAACACAGGTAACAATAATAGAAAAAGATCTATCGCTAGATGTCACTGACATCAGTTTCAATAATTTTTTTTAAATTATTGAATTAAATTTAATTTAATAATTACAAAAACAATAACTATTTAAACAAAAATAGAAATGTAAAGTTTTTAAATAAAACAAATTAATACAAATTACAATTATAAATTATAAATTTAAAAACAACTACAACAAATAAAAAAATATTGTTATTAAAACAAACCATTAAAATTATAAATTTAAACTTGAGTGAACTTTTAGTACACGTCAACTTCCGTGTTTTCCTTAAAACAGATTTATTTTGATTTGTTTTGCAGCTATGTCATCGTCCAAGTCAAAGCCCAATAAGGTATTTCTTATTTTAGTTTAATGATGACATTAAAAACAACCAATATAGTTTTATTTTTTAAATGTGATGCTAATAATCTATTGCATTATTCTGAATCGGTGCAGCATATGCTTTTCTATTAATTAAATTATTAGCGTTGCTTAGTTTAGTTTAGTTACTTTAGTTTTAGTTTAAATAAAAATTCAAAGCTAAACACGATTATTTACAAATTTAGATGAGCATATGCATAAATTCATATATAGAACATAGATGTTTTTATTTAAGTCTTATTTTAATTAACCTTACAAAGACAAAGATGCATTGTTTGATTCTTAAATCTTAATTTAATTGTGATTTCATTCAAATCTATTTTGATATATGCCAAAATAGTTATTCAACTGCTTTATGCAATCAAGTTGGGTAGGTTCTAGGTTTAGTATTTAGCCAAAAAAAATTTCTGTTATTGTTCGTCTGCTATGCTGGCTGCATAAGGTATTTGGCCTGGCAGTGCCTGATCTGCAGACTGGAATAATAAGTATTATGATGATTACATTTCTTTCCTTAAATTCTTATGCCTGTTCAGATTCTTGTGTACAATTATTGAGATAAAAGGGTTCCACCCATCATGAAACTGTTCACAGGCTAAGCTGGTAGTTGTGCTTTCAGTTGATGTTAATTCAGTCTTTGTTGGATTTTACTTGTCGTAGATTTTGTTGGCGTTATTTGGGTTCAGATGTTATAAATTCTTTTGCTGTGGTTCAGCGGCACTTGTGCATAAGTGCGGGCACCGCCAATTTGTTGACATACGGCTCGTAACAAAGATCCCTAACCCTACCCGGTGCCCGCACTTATGCACAAGTGCCCAAGTTGCTAGTTGGGGTAGATGCCTTTGTTGTAGATTTGTTATGGTACCAGCTGAAGTTATATAGTTGTGCCTGAAGTTGTTATTGTTTCAGATTCTGTAGATCTGGATGTTCTTTTTGTGCAATCGTTCTGGGTTGATGGTGAATGGTAAAGACTTGAAGCCTTTCACTTTGAACAAGGAAACTCAAGAAAAAATATGTTCTGATTTTGTTCCTGAAATGCACTAATTGTTGAAACTGGTTTTAACAGTTTATCACGAGATTAGTGACATCTGAATAAATAACGGTAATCAATAATGTTAAAAAACATCTGCCAGAACTTGTGAGCATGTGTACATTTAAGATGATTTTTCTGAAACATGTCGTTATGTGATCAGGACAATTATTATACTGTTATAGCTGCAATCGAGTCAGCCATGCATAGAGATTATAAGACAGAACAGAACATCTGTATGTTGATTCAACAGTTAAACATTTGAGGCCAAACTATTTTATTAATAATGAAACAAGTTCTCATCAGAAAAGTCTTTAATTTATTTTTAGTGACAGAATGTTAATAATACTCTATCAGAATTGAAAAAAACAATTGTATTAAATAGGTGAAACAGATCAAATTATGAAAATAAGTCAGCTCTCATTTTTGCCTCCATGTTGTTGCCAGTCTTTTTTTTTTTTAAATTGTTTTTTTTTAAATGCAGGGCGACACAGCAGATTCTGCTGCAACTCCTATCAAGGTTGACAAATGGGATGGTTCTGCTTTGAAAAATGCTCTTGATGATCATGCTAAGAAGGTAATAATACTCGACTCTGATTACTTTAAAGAGGATTTGATTTTTACTTTAATTATTATTAGGGTAGATGAAAATCGTATTTTAAAACTTTGGTGAATTTTACGGAAATGATTTTAACTGAATCAAATTTTTTTTAGATTTTCAAGGAGAAGTTAGAATTTGTAGAGTCCTTCAAGCTCATGGATGTTAGACTTCTACTTTGCACAATCTCAGTTGGATTTGCATTGTTTGCATTTGTTTGGGATTACCTGTACCCGTTTCCAAAATCCAGGAGTGTGCTGATTGTTTGCGTTGTAGCATATCCTTTTTCTTGTGTTTTTAATTATAACTTAACTAATTAATTTTCGATTGCAACTGGCATATCATATATACTTAAAGATTTTCTTAACCCATTAAAGGTTACACGCAACGTCAACTTTAGTATTTCCGTATGGTAGTGACCATTAATGGGTTAATCAATCGATGCTTTTTATGGCAAGGCTTTTAAGTGAAAATTCAAGAGAAAGGCATTCTTACAAAATTAAGATAGTTCACTATGAAAGCATTAACGTGTTCAAATGAAAGGATTTATAATTAAATTCGTCTAGTGTAAAAAATGGTTTGTTTTTCTTGACTGCACGTATAAACTTATTTTATCATGATGCTAGTCTTGACACTCTATATGACATTCATTGAGAAGGGTTGTGTCATGGTCGCCCTTGAAAAAGATAAAGCTGGGATAGATCCCGACAACATTTGGAAGTTGACATCAAAGCTCAAGAGGTTACCGAGTTTATCATCTTTCTATTATGTATTTTGATGATGTCAGTAAAATCGATTTTGATTAATTTGTACTTAAATAAATACAGCATCAAAACTCAAAACGTTGTTTTGTACGTCTTGACAGGTTTGACGACAAGTACGAGCTTCAAATGACGTACAAGGACGGATGTACAAACGAAAATAGGTCCGGGTCGTTTGTCAAATCGGTCTGCAACTTCTTCGATGAGCAGGGAAACCTCTGCGAGGAAATATTTGAAAAATCTCTTCTCGAGTTGCAGGAAAGTTTGACGAAAGAAAAGAAGAAAGAGTGATTTATGGGACTTCACTTACATTCTAGAATTTTGTTTGTCAATGTTTTATTGATATGTTTAATCGTTGTAAGTTCTCGTGTAATGTTTCCATTGGGTTTGTGTGAATACTGCTTGGGGATGATGCTCCCAGAAAGAAAGGGAATTTCAATATCTGAATGTTAATTTCTTGTTTCAATAAAAAAAGTAAAGACAATTTTTGATTATTTATTGAACAAAAAATAAAAAAGATTTAAAAAGAAATAGTCAGTAGAAAATCAGCTGTTTAGTCGGTTGAGGCGTCTTAACCTGATCGTTTCAGGGTCTTCTTGGTAAAAGCTAGGGCGCTGGCTATCGTGGCTGGAGTAACCGCTACTGCTGTACCCGGAGTAGCCTTCCCCTCGGAAGGTTCTGTTTTGCCACGGTTGGGAGGTTCCTGAATGGTTGAATTGTATCAGATGTTTTTAGACATTTGTTGCATTATGAAATAAGTAAGAGTAAATGAAACTCTTATTTAATACAAATGAAAATTTACCTGAAATAGCACCGGCGACAGTCTCGATCGCTTGCTTCAAAAATGGCCCTCGGATGTACAAAATGCCTACTAGAATTCCTGCCAAGTGACCTGGTAAATAAATAGATATTTATATATATATATCTGAAAACTTTAATATAAAACAAACACGTCATTACACCAACCAAGAAAAGATGAGTTTGGTACCATGAAATGTATGAGGACCAGTTCAACCCAGTAAATCCAATGAGCAGAAACAGCTATCCTATTGAAGACGTAATGAATTTGGCCTGGCTCTTGATCGTTGAGAACTACTTTCAGGGCAAACAGGACTCCTAATGAATATTTAACAAATTATTTAATTAAAAATACAATAATATTTGTTTAAAAACAAGAGCTTAAAAGTGAGGTAAATTTTTAACTCTCTTTAGAGTCTGGTTAACACTGTTCTTGTTTTATCTTTCTAAACTACTACTTAATGCTCCTAATGCAGGGTCTGTGATAAAAGCCTGCTATTACAAAATCGGTATGTGTTCCTTCAACCAGAACTGTTGAAAGTTCAAAATTTGGTTTTCTCGAAAGCTGTTGAAAAATAACATAAAAATAAAGTCTAAACTAAAAAACCTGAGAATCCAACATGGCACTGAGTGAGGTAGGATGAGTCACCAGTCACATATTCTGAAATCCCAATTAGGAAAAGAAGCATGACACTGACCAATGGAGTGAAGATTAACAAAATAAGAGCAAACTGAATGGAGCCAATTTTTCTCTCTATCTTGATTCCCTTCCAAAGCATGGACACCATGTTGTAATACAAATGCCAGTCATCAGCATGCTGCACTGCTCCGAAGATTAATCTCCACCAATCCTTTCTGTACCAGACATTAAGGGCACTAATGCAGACGTCGGTCACTTGAAACCTGTTGGGAAGGACAATAATCTGCATAAAAATGGCTGCCTGTCCCAAGATGGTTATCAAAGTCGCAGGTGGAATTTTGTCAAATCCTATTCTGGCCATCTCTGAAATAAATCAAATTGTTGACTAAAATATATTAAAAAATAAATTGAAAAAATATAGCATGGCCACAAAAGTTTGAAAAATGACTCAAGTAACATTTTATTTTAGCCGCATAATTTTTTTTTCTGCAAAGTTTGAATTAATAAAATAATTCAGCTTACAATGCTAAATAATTTACACCAGCATACAATTCAAAAAATAACAATAAAGGTAGAGATTGGCGTAATCAGTTTATTCGGCAAAAAGATATTTAAAAAACTAACTTATCGATCTAAATCTAAATATTGTTTACTATTTTATGGGAAAAAAACTTGTCAGAAAAAGCCTGCCAGTTAATAAGACCTGCATCGTGATTGTGATTTTACAATTACCATACAATTTTATCAAAAATATAAATAGGCTATTAACACTAATTGACAGTACCAATTCGCCTTGCCAATAGCACCGACCAAATTGTAAAGTAAAACAGCAAAAATAATTTACTACGACATTTTCCACCTTTACAAAAAAAAAAACAAACTACTAACCAGCAAACAGCAGCATCAAAGCGGCTCCTGATTGGCCTCCGTGACGAGCCCTTCTTGGCTGCATTTTAACAATTTAAACTAAACTTAAAGTTTTAAACTATTTTAGAGATTTTAAAAGTTCGATGTGAATGAAAAGTTTCTACGACATTTTACGAAAAACAATTGTTTGAATTACTGAATTACGCAATCACTTATATGTCGTGTTCATAGAATAGAGTCGTGTTTATTTGTAATAGGATAGAATGTTTATTTCTAGCAGAAAAACAAAGAGGCGGAGCTAATTTAGTAGCGCTTCATATAATAGCCTAATTTTATGCATTTTTTGTTTTAAAAATAATTATAGACAAAACAAATTAAAAATAATTAAATAAATTTATTTACAAAACTATAATATTTATTAATTTTATCACTATATAACCTCCAAACTTCCAAACCTCACTCCTCAATCTTAACACCTGGAGTAAAGGATTATAAACCTCACTCAGAGTCACTCACTCACACACTCAACCACATCTACTTATATAATGTCAAAAAATGTTTTTTTTTCCCATTGTCACGACTACTCCCCAGTCATCAGCTTTTATAGAGGAAACCATAGATATCTATGGAGGAAAAAAACGTGTCTTTGAAATTAGAAAAACAGGAACGAAAGCAAGTTAAGAAAAACGTGGTAAAAATACCTACGACTACTCTCCTTCGCCGGTCGCGAATATACAAACAGCCTCGGAAACTTCCACTTGCATATTAATTAGTGTGCTATATATAGAACAGCACTGGCTATGTTAATTCTGCACCAGTCGTCAATGGAAATGCCAATCACGTGCTTAGTGTATTTTTGAAATGTTTACACTGCGCTCAACTGCTCTGCACTAAATTTTTTCTCCGAAACACTTGTCATTAAAGTTAAAGTTCACTAAAACTTGGGTTTTCAAAGTTTGCAGACGACTCAAAACTATGTTCGAGGGTCCCCAACAAAGAAGCCAAAGTATGGCTAAGAAATGAGTTATCTTGAACTTCTACTCTATCTAATGGTTTACTGTTACTGTTTAAGCCACTAAGCTGACAGCCAAGCTACTGAAAAATCTCTGCTTAAGGGTCACTTTCAACTTTTGAAGATAATTATATCCATAAACTTTTTCTTAAAATTATTTTTTTGGGTATGGACTCTAGTCTATATACACCATTGATATATACTATCAATGATATACACAGTATTCTAGATTAGGTTTGACCATAATCAATCCAGTACCACTAGTAAACGCTTGAACCTTGCTTAGTTAAGTAGTTTTTTTAAATCCATCAACAGCTTCAAAATAATGCTTTGAAAGATTGGATTTCAACTTTATTTTGTAGTGGTTGTCACACTGAACCACTTTAAACCATGTTATGTTAAATTTCATTCTGTAGCTATTCTATCTAAACCACTTGAAATCTTGTTATGCTATATTCTTGTTTTAAGCTAAACACATCTATAACCTGTTTAACACAGTAATAGTTATTTAAAGTTTTACTTTGAAATGAATCAATTTAGAAATGTTACTAATTTCAAAGAAATTCTGAAGACATAGACAATGAAGCACTGCTTTATATTTCCTTGTCATAATTTTCAAAATGAAGATAGAAACAATATAACATTTATAAAATAACTTATACCACTCTCCTAAATACTTGATATGTAAACATGACAAATATGAGAAACTTTTAAATGACTATAAAAATGAGAACCCAATAAAAAACATTGCACAAAAAACAGTAAAGATTCAAAACAAAGTTATTACACTAATAGAACTTATGCAATACTTAATATATATATATACACCACTCTCCTAAATACTTGATATGTAAGCATGACAAATATGACAAACTTTTAAATGACTATAAAAATGAGAACTCAATAAAAAAATTGCACAAAATCAGTAAAGAACCAAAGAAAGTTATTACACTAATAGAACAACTTATGCAATATTGGATATATATATATATATATATATACAATCATGAAAAACATACGTAACTTTCAAATGACTATGGAATTAAGAATTTTTTTTGAAACCAGTAAAGAACAAACACGCAAATAAAACCAATAATAGAACACTAATAGAACAATATTTTGTTTGCACAAAAAACAATAAAGAACACTAAAAGAAAAACAAAATGCTGCATCACTTTTTAAAATGAGTTTTTCCAAGTCCAATATTTCTATTTACACATTCAGACAAGTTATGACGAGCATTACAAGCCGGCGTCTCCTTGGCATGCTGTAATCGTGAAGATTATCGCGAAGAATTGCCAATTTTCTGGGACGGCCTGGTTCCCCTGGAGCACTTCCTCGCAACACTTTTCTTCGGCGAGCCAAGGCAGTTGATTGAATAGAAATTGTACTGCGTTTCGCTGAGGCGTTGCCACCTCCACAATATTTTCCCAGTGTGTGCAGTACACTCGCAGCAGCATTCGCAATTGCCACTGTTTTTAAAGTTTTTATGGCAGAGCAAACAGCTGGAAAAAATTGCTCTTTGTTTCTTTTTCCATGACTGAAAATGCGTTCCTCACACATCCTGTAGAATTCTTTTACAGCACTTTCATATTGCTCGTCTGGAATTTGAAGGCCTGCAGATTCAAGGTTTGAGTTCTCATGATCTGGGATTGAGTTTTCACAATTAGAGAATGTATCAGGGGCTCCACGATGCAAGCTATCTAGCCATCCATCAACAGGTCGATGTCCACAGGCAACCACAAACATTAATTCCCTAAGATCACTAGCATGGTAATTGTGACCAGCATGTGGTTGCATGGACAAGACATAGTAGATGTGCTTGCACATTTTGCCTGTACAGCCAGCAAAACATGTGCAGATGAATGTTGCTAGATTAACCACATAGCTTTCATTTTTATGTGGTTGAGACGATGAAACCTCAAAAAAATCTTTTGAGGTTTCGGTAATAAGTTGGCCTTCATATTTTGGGAACCTTGCAGGTGGTCTCTGGAGACGATTTGAAGAAAAATCAAGAAGCCTTCTTTCGTAATAAGATGAAAACTTCTTGCTTACAAACTGAAGCATTTGAACCAGATTGAATGCTCTAGTTCGATGGAATATCTAAAAAAAGATACTTTTATAAAAAATGACAATAATTTTTTTGCTGTTTTTGGTTAACTATAACGACTAGATGCAAATAATATAAAAAAATTATGCTTACTCTGACAATCCTCTGATGCCACGCATACTTCACCAAACTCATCATTTATCTTTTCAACAAATTCATTAAGTCTGTCATTATTTCCATGTTCTCCATATTCTTTTTTAAACAGTTTTGTGAAAACATAATGACAGTGACGGTAGTCTGGACAGATGGATCGATCTGCCAGCTTTACTTCGAGTTGATCTTCATCAGCCAGATTGTCTTCAATTTCCATTTTTATATATTCTAACGCAGTGTTGGGGCTATGACCATCATGAAACAAACTCTCGAGTTTTGAATCCACTTCCAGTAGGACCCTTTGATGCCTTAAGACATCAGCAGCAAAAAGAGGATGATTGTGGGCCCACAGGAGAGTTATTTCACAGGGATATTGTGAGTCATAAACAATTGTTCGTGGTCGTTTCTGAGGAGGTCGTATCTTGACTCTCAAGCTGGTATTACACCCGGTGTGTCTACGAACCCCTAACTTACCATTTCTAACATTATGTATACAATGCATTGTTCGGTTCAACAGAAGCTTTTTTCCAGAACACTTTTGGCTGTTTCGAATATTAAACTGCACTCTGCTCTTTTTATGAAATTCAGTCAACCAGGTATCAAATTCATTTTCATCTTTCAAGTTGACATGGAATGTGGATTCAAATGACAACTCTTCATGACTGTTAAATGAAATGACTTTATATTGGAACTGAGCTTCGGTTGGAAGGACCTGAATCGATAAAAACTTAACATTCAAGTTCTATTGTTTCAAGTTATGATTAATTTCAATATCGATGAGCAAGAATAAATATACAGCACTTTACCATTTTTTATAAGATAAAAAACTTGCACATCTATTGTCTCTTGCTATTTACCCTGGCCTAAGGTCAAGAAAGAAAGGCAAAGAGGGAAAATGGTAAAGAGATAGTTATGTTGTGCATTTAACTATAACATGGCTGTTAATTTTGCCAGCCATACCAGTTTTCTAGGCCCTATTGTTGCTACTTACCTTTGAAAGTGGTTCTGGGAAGTCCACTTGTTTGATCTGAGCTTGCAGTTGCTCACTTGTACTATCAGCTGCTTCTGACTGATGTGCCTGTAATATTGTTTATCATTGGTATCAACATTGTTAGTTGAGCTTGAAGACAAATTATTTCAATTATTTCTATTAATTTTGTTACTACTTACCTTTGAAAGTGGTTCTGGGAAGTCCACTTGTTTGATCTGAGCTTGCAGTTGCTCACTTGTACCACCAGCTGCTTCTGACTGATGTGCCTGTAATATTGTTTATCACTGTTATCAACATTTTTAGTTGAGCTTAATGACAAATTATATCAATAGGCGTCATAGGCTTGTTGTTATTGTTGATACTTACTTTTGAAAGTGGTTCTGGGGAAAGAGTAGCAGCTGACACTTCAAAGTTAGGATCAACTTCTGGCTGACATGGCTGTGCAATATTGTGTATTATAAAATTAATTGTTGAGAGTATTTGACGCAAGAAACTTATCAGCATTGGAACAGATATAATAACAATTATAATAACCGAAACACAAACCAACGGCTTTTTCTTTAACAGCTTCAATCGAAGACGATTTCGCACGTTGTTATTAATACTATTCATTTTTTTAATCGAAGGCGAAGCAATGAAAAACAAAACCGAACCCACTCAAACAAAAAATTTTGGCGGGTTTCGGAAGCTCAGTCCAATATATAGCACACTCTAATTAGTATGCACGTGGAAGCGTTCACGACTTAAATTAGGTGAAACTTTCACTCAGTCTATATATAGCACACTAATTAATATGCAAGTGGAAGTTTCCGAGGCTGTTTGTATATTCGCTCCCCGGTCATCAGCTTTTTTGTTAGGAGAAAGTGTAAAAAAACTTGCACTCCCACCAGAAATTTCTGGATCTGCCACTGAAAATTATTAAAAATTACTTGAAATAAACTGTTAAGTAATTCATAAGTAAAAATAAAAATAAAACAATTTGAGCGTTAACTAGGTTTATTTTTTCTCATACTCTGCGCTATGTAGCAAAACCGCTATTCATTTTATTTGTTGATATAATAAAGTGGATTCACATTACTTTTCGGCCGATAAATATAAAATTTCGTTAAGTTTGGTTAAGGCAGTTAAGCCAAGCTGTTGTTAAGCTAGAAGTTTTACGATGTATTAGAAGTTGACTGCGACTAAACCAATTTTAAATAAAAGAAAAGCTTTAAATCTTAAAAATGACATGTAATAAAATAATTATGTATTCTTTAATTAGAGTTGTTTTGTTACAAAATATTGGATGAAGTAGTTTGAGTTTTTTTTTAAAACTTTTATTTAGGTTACAATCTCTGTTTGTGTGTGTGTGGCTTTCTCTGTACGCAAATCTTGCAAGTAAAATTTAACCAGCTCTTTGACTAGCAGGACTAGCTAGGAAGCTGAAACTTTCAGCATAGCTTTATATTGGATGACAATACACGATTCAATTAAAAAAAACCAAACTTAATTTGAACATCTTTTGTGTTTCTAAATCGAGTGTATTTGAAATTAAAGTTTGTGTTAAAAAACTCGTTTTTTTCCTTTACTTGTTATACATTATGTTATATAAAACAATTGAATGCTATGTAACAGCTAATATATTTAATGTTTAATTGATTAGAGTTGTTTTTCTTAAACAGCCTGCTGTAAGTGCTTTACTGCATTTCAACCAAGGTACAAAAGGCTGGTCGATAGCATATTTCCAGCTGATCCCAAAGTAATTTTTACCTATATTTGTTTACAGTGCAGAAGTTAGTAGTGCTGATGGAGTGCATAAACTGCCATAAACCTATAATTGTGACCTATAGTCAAACACAAAATTTGTCAATTCAAATTCAACTGTATTGCTTCTTTAAATACTTTTCCCAATGATTTTATCTGTTCTAACAAGAGCATGACTCGAAAGCATAACAAATGTTTTCTCGTGTAATTTAGCAGCACTACTAGCTTAGGTCGTATCATTTATTTAAACAACATTTAATGAGTTTATTTTCATGGCTTAAATCTTTGAGGCTTTTCTTATCTGTAGCTTTTGATTGAGCACTAGAATTTTGCACAGATCTAGTTTTATAGTCTTTGATGATGACAACTGAATTTATACATCAGTGTTAGCTTTTTGATTTTGCATTGCTTATTCAAGTGTTTTATGTTACAAAACTGTTTTATATAAAAATCAAATGTTCTTTTTGTGAGTCTTGTTTTCCATAATTGTTTTCGAAGCAATACAATTCTGTTAATTTGGGGTATTGTTCTCAAGGATGGTTTGGTCAAAAGCAATATGGACAAGCTGACATTCTTTGCAATGAAAAGTCCAGACAAACTGGACAGGATTGGGGAATATTTGGCACAGAGACTCAGCCGAGATATTTACAGACAGAGATATCCGTCAGTTTCCAAATATCATCTCAAAGTTTTTATTTATTGTTTACACTTTTCAAGTACTGTTTTTCTTAATTAAAAAAACAATTTTTGCTAAATTTTTAAGATAATTCTGTAATTATACTTTAGCACCAAAAATTTGTGTTTGAAATGTAAACATCTCCCTTAACTCACCCAGGTACGTCTTTATCGCTATGGAGGCCCTTGACATTTTACTGGTGACATGTCACGCACAGTCTTTGAACTTGTTTGTCGAAAGTTTTCTCAAGATGGTGCAGAAACTTCTCGAAACTCGAGAGCCAAGCTTGCACATCCTTGCCACCGCCTCTGTGAGGAGAATTATTCTTTTTAAAAAAATATTTTTAATTTTCGTGGTATTTCTATAAAGTTTTCAATTTTTTTCTCTTTATGGATTTTTTTTATAATATTTTAAATTTCGTTTATAGTTTTTTTTAAACAATCGTTTTTAGTTGCAGTAACGTAAGAAATTCAAAATTTAATTGATTTTTAATAACTTGTTGACTAAATCAAGCAATTTAAAATGTTTAAACATTATTTATACTGATTTTATAATGTATATATATATATATATATATATATATATATATATATATAATATATATATATAAATATTTATTTATTTATTTATAGTTTGTGAAGTTTGCCAACATTGAGGAGGATACTCCATCTTACCACCGACGATACGATTTCTTCATTTCTCACTTCAGTGAACTCTGCCACAGAGATGACAGCGCCTGCAGTGAATACATCAAGTAAGATCCGATTCTTTTTTGTTAATTTTATATATGTGTTTGTGAACGTGTCTAAAAATAAATATGTTTTGTGACGGCGGCTATGAATAATTATAATAATTTATACGTACATATTTATTTATAAATTAAATATAGAATTCTTATTAGAATATTTCTGTGTTAGTGAGGCTGGCTATGAATAAATATGCTTGGGAGGGTGCCTAAGAATAATTATAATAATTTATACCTATTTATTTATAAATTAAAATATAGATTTCTCATTGATATATTTAATTGTTTTAAATCAACTTTTATCTTAAAAAAAGTTTTATATTTGTCTGGGTTGTTTCCCCTGATGAGATGTTGTGAAATGTATGAGCATGATTGCTATTATTGTTTCCATTTTTATCGTTGTTATTATTGCTGTTTTTTTTATCGTTGTTATTATTGCTGTTTTTTTGTTTTTTCTAAGAACAGCGAGTCGCTCATTAACATAATCTACAGGTTTTTAGATTTGCAAGAAAACACTTTTTTCAATGCAGTTTACAAAACTTGTTATGATTTTCATGTGATTTATTGAGCTAAGTTACAATCTGCATATCTCAATTTTTTATGCGTAAATATGTTTTTTCTTGAAATTCCAATGAGTAATATTAATGTGATATTACTACAATTAAATAAATGTTTTTATTATCTGTTGTTTTTGAAAACCTCGCATTTCCTCGCTAAGCTAGGGTTAGACTTTTGCGAATAAATAATTCGTAGTAATCAAATATTCAATATATAAAAAAATTAATTATTGATAAAATTTTTATAACTCAATCTTTGAACATCAATTTCATTGACAGGCTAAGAGTTTCGGGCCTGCAAGGATTGCACGGAGTGATCAGAAAAACGGTTACAGATGATCTCCAGTGTAACATCTGGAAATCAACTCATATGGATAAAATCATTCCTTCGCTTCTCTTCAACATGCAGGAAGCTACCGGGTTAGGATTTTTGACGCGTTTGTTGAAGAAAAAAACAAAAAAACAAATTGGATTATTATCTTAGAATAAGTTAATTTTAAGTCTATTTAGCGCTTTAAGCAAAATCATTTTGTTAAGCACAGTCATATATGCAGATTACAATTTACGACAGAGTTACTGAGTCTGATCTCCTGTACCTGACAGAATTTCAATATACATAGTTGTTTATATTGTTGATATTCTATTATTAGTTACGTAATTGAAAATATTATGCCAAGTAAATGTTTCCAGTATTAACCAGACATGTCATGTTTGGGTTCAGTGATAAAAGTCCACTACTATTATTATTCTTTTTTGCAGTTAATTTGAGAATTGCACACTTGAATTTCAATTGATTGCAAATGAATAATGCACACGATAATAATTCTTAAACGCCGAAATGCTTATTTAAAGTTTTTTTCCCAATCGATTCCCCACAAGCTCGTGTCCCGACAGTCCGAAGGATGACGAGAATCCCGCTTACGTGGCTGAAACGGTTTTCCGAGACTTCGTGTGTCGAGCATCTTACGGGAATATCAATGCTGTCATCAAACCTGTTCTCACGTTCGTTTTTTATTTCTTTATTTTAACTCAATTTTTATTCTTATTTTTGTTTGATTTATTTTCATTTTTTGGATTTTTGGATCCTTGTTTCTCTTTTGTGTCAAGAGGTTTTTGTTGTGTTCGTTGTAGTAGTTACTGTCAGTTGCCATCATGGTGATGGATTTTGCTGAACATCATCCTCTTTGATGACAGAAGAGATATGTAATAGTAATATTGTAATTATAAATTGTGGTTACAAAATAATTATAATTGAAAGAACGTAATTATTTTGTTGTTTTTTCTCACTTGAGAAGCCAGCATATAAATAATTACTTCTATAGACGGTTTTACAGGTCACCCACCCTCACAACACTGAGCACACGATAGGGACAATGATGTGGTGATATTTTCTCTGTGTGTATGCATGTGTGTGAAAAATCATTAGTTGTATTGCATTAATTATATAGAAACTACAAAGAAATTACAGACAATTTAGTTAGCATAATTTCATTACTTCATCAGAAATATTAATCATATTATCATTAGATGGTTACATGGGGGAAATCCCCCCTCTTCCCTGAGTGTTCTGAAGGTTTCAGTCAGCCAGCAATTTGGGCTGACTGACTTATATTTTTATCATTCCTTATAGCTTTTCTAGCAAGAAAGTCTATGAGGTCAAAATAATTATCAGTCAATGGCATGTTTTTGTTACATACTTGATTGTAGATATTTGTCCCTTGTTGTTGGAAAGCCATGCTCAAGTTTGAACAAAGAGAGAAGGGAAAGGATGTTAGATCGAGTTATGATCAGCTTTCTAAAGAAAATATTTTTTTGTTTCTTACCTACTGGTCTTTCAGTTATGAATCAGTTGGTCTAAAAGACTTCAAACTATTAAAAAACACAACTGAATCAGAAGGTTATTGACAAGTAAGGTCTTGGATGGTCTGCAATTATTCATTTCAGCAGCCGATGAAACCACTACTTGATAACGTTTATATTGCGATGTGTTGATAATCGGATTGCATGTAGAAGGCACATCTGTTTTGTTTTTTTGTGGTGTTGCTGTTTACCATTAACTTGTGAAAATTGAGCTTCGTAGGTTTGTCTTGATAGATTGAATTCAACCCGTGTAATATGAAGCATTGGTTGAAACTGATTCGTATTTATGGTTCAAAGAAGCGGTTAAAGGAATTATATATCAGTCTGTTAATAAGCAAAAAGGTTTTTTTTGTTAAAAATAATTATATATTTCGTGGCTATTACTGGTAGTTTAGAATGAGAGGTTCAACGAGTATTCTTTGTATGTTTGAGTTAATTTTTTTAATATGTTGATTTGCTTTAACAATTTGATTATTATTCAATGCACTTCTGGTTTGAATAGTTAGATCTTATTTTGTGTTTTTATTTATTTATTTGCTTATTTATTTTATCTTGCTTTTATTTTTGTTTTTTTTTGTACTTATTAAGTAAATAACGCTGTTATCAATTAAATAAATATATAAACATATATTTGGTAGAATAATATATTCTGCAAAATTATATCATCTCATTTCTAAACTTTTCACAAACAGTCATCTGGATTACCACAACCTCTGGGTGCCCAATGATTTTGCTGTTCGATGTTTCAAAATCATCATGTATTCAGTCCAAGTGAGTTATTTTTTAAGAATCGTAATGATCAATCCGCCGGTTGTATTTTCATTGAAATTTCCAACCATTTGATGACCAGGCCCAGTACATTACATCACATTACATTATATTTTTACAACCAGGCCCAGTACGGTTACATGGTCATTCAGATGTTGATGAACCATCTCGATGAGAACAGCAAAGAATACGCGAAGATCAAAGCGAGCATCGTCGGCGTACTTTCGGAAACCGTTCTCATTTCCGCCGGAGGATCCATCGGTACGTTTCGTCCGGAGATTTTTTAAATTTATTTTTCTATAAAAATTTTAAAGTTTTAAATCGTATCTAAACAAGGGCCGTCCGTTCTCGAGGTTTTCAACACCTTACTACGCCACTTGAAGATCTCCGTGGAGATGGCCATCAGAGAGAGACAACGAGCCAGCGAGGAGAGGAATTTTCAAGAGGCAGTCGTCAGTACTGTTGGTTGGTGTTTCTTGTACTTGATCGATGTAGTTTGTTGGTTGGTGTTTCTTGTACTTGATCAATGTAGTTTGTACAACTATTATTTTGGTGTATGACATCGATGACACAAGCGTTGAACCGAGATGTCTAAAATAAAAGATTTTTTCATCTCACAGCAAGACATCTGCACACACAACTCATAATTATGTTGCAGATTAGTCACGAATGCAAGTTAATGAGTGCATTTAAATTATTATAAAAGAAATCTTAATATATATATTTATATAATTTCAGGTGAGTTTGCAAACAACTTGCCAGATTATCAGAAAGTTGAGATAATGATGTTTGTAATGGGTAAGGTCCCCCTGCCCGGAGATCGAGAAAAGAGGTATCAGTTTGATTTGAATTTAGCCTTCTTTTTTACCACGTTTTTCTTAACTTACTTTCTTGTTTCTCTGTTTCTCCGGGTAGGAAGATGTGATTGCATTTTTAAGCACTTTCCATCATCCAATCTTGCTGAAATTTAGTGTATATAATTGTCATCATTAACATTGCATTCTATTAATAACACATGAAATATAATTATTTAAAATCTTAAATAAAATTTTAAAATAAAAAGAGTTAAATAATAATACTTAAAAACTTTTTAAAAACCACGTTTCTTTTCTGCACTAAAAGTCAAAAATAATTATCTGGTTATATAACATTTTTTAATATGCCTACTAAGAGCTAACAGTAAAATTCTATAACTAATAACGTGGGTTGCATTGTTTTATTATATTCTGGAATGCGACCCAGGTTATGAGTTATAGAATTGTACTGTTAGCTCTTAGTATGTATGTTAACAAATTCTATATAGCCAGAGAATATTATTTTTGTTTTTTTAGTGCAGAAGAGAAACATGGTTTTTAAAAGTTTTTTTAGGTATTGTTTTTATTCGCTGTTTTATAATATAAATTGTTTAGCTATTTTACAAAATAAAATTTATTCATATAAAACAGAATAAATTTTATTTTGTAAAATAGCTATTTTATATAAGTAAGTTTATTTGTCGTGCATTAACTTGATTTTTGGTTTATTTTTCATATTCTTTCTACACAGCGCCTCAGACGTTATGCTCCAGACGATGCTTCTGAAATCACTTTTGAAGGTTGTAAATTTAAATTTAATTTAAATAGTAAATTTAATTTAAATTTAAATAGTTTTTCCGTCTTGAAATTATGGTCGCTGTTATCGTTGCTAGCATGTGTGTGAGACTTAAGTGGTACAGCAGTAGAGTTTTCTACTTCTCTGCTCGGAGTTTTGGGTTCGAATCTTGAGTAGGAATATCCCACCACATCGTGTAATTTCCTTGAGCAATGAGTCTGCTTTTGTGGCTCAGGTCAACTCAGTGGCAGTCAAATAAGTACCAGCTTCACAATTTGGAGAGTAGTGGCCCACTGAAACAACACTACTAGTGGGCCTGGGCACATTCCAATTTTGTTTTAGTGGCAGGTGAACTGCAATGCCAGATGCATGAGCTGGTCCTTGAGCTACTGTGTGACCTTCAGTTCAGAAGCTGCATTGCATAATCAGTGCTGTCATCATTAGGATCATTGCCGTCATCACCATTGCTGCTAGCATAAAATAATCATTACTATCACCTTTGATAATATTCATCTATCACATGTTGGCATCATGATAAGCCTATAGACCTGAAGTTGGTGGTTCTAATCCCGCCGGCGTCAACTAAGTCAGTAGTTATAAAAGGCTGCATCTGGTTGAAAAATGGGCCCACTAGCACAATATCTGCTGATATTCTCTTTTTTTGAGCAAGATTCTAGTCATGATGAAGCTTGTTGCTAAATGACAGTTGTATTGTATTGCATTGTATTGTATATCATGACGACTTTTTTTCTCTAGGTGGCAACAAAGTACACAACTGTTTCCGTACCCAATGCCCTCCCCGTCACCTTCCTCGATCCGCTGCTAAAAATCTCTCTGGTGCAGGATGCTGGAATCAGGAGACTCGTCCAGGAAATACTCCACACTCTCATCGACAGACACGACAACTTACCTAAACTGAAGTCAGTCGGGTGAGTGTTGTTGCTCACTTTGTTGCTGCTGCTGCTGTTGTTATGCGTTGTTCAAATTGTTGTTGTTGTTGTTATGTGCTGATCAAGTTGCCATCGCTATCATTTTAAGTCGTATTGAAGTTTTGTTGATGCAATGTGGTCATGGATATAATGTTTAAACTTAAAAATATATGCTTATATTGGAACTACAGCCATTTATAATGGATTATAATTGATGGTTGGTAAATAAATAAATATATTGACCCATTCACTGGTTGGCTGGTTGGATTGTTTTGATAGTTATAGTTTGCTAAATGAATAACTTTCTTTTAACAACTTTTAAAGGCTCTATGATGAAGTTCAGCATGCGGACTTAGTAATTATGAAGCCTCAGAAACAAGATATTCTGTTTATTAAAAAAGTAAAGTATTATTATTATCATTATTTATAAATATTTATATATTGTCACATTAATTTAATAGAATCTAATAATCATGTTTTAAATTCAAAGCATTTATTTCTTAAAGTGAATGATATCCTGATAGTAATAAATTAATGTTCAACTAAAGAACAGAACATTATTTAATCGGTTATAATCTGTAACATGAACATATCTACAACCATCTTGACATCACCATATAAACTATGATACCACCACCATATAAACCATGATACCACCACCATATAAACCATGATACCACCGCCATATAAACCATGATACCACCACCATATAAACCGATACCACCACCATATAAACCATGATACCACCGCCATATAAACCATGATACCACCGCCAACAGAACGGCCCCAACATCTACTGGCACCTTCACGAAAACGCTCGCTTTCCCACCAATAAAGTCGACAATTTCGAGAGTATCTACATCACCATGGTACTTATCTTCATCGAGATGGGTGGGGATGATGTTCTCATCGACCTCATCAGACTGGCTCTTGAAATACAGGTGAAAGATTTTCTTGAGTACTTTTATCTTACTAATCAATTGATCAAGTGGTTGATGCACGTCCGATATGATGATTATAATGGCATTGTATCTTTAGAAAGGACGTCTGCACGCCATTTTATTTTTTCACTTCTACTTCTTCACTCATGGGAGCCATTTTGGTAATAATCGATCAAATAAAATGTTTATAGCGCTATTTCTCTGGTGTCTATGGCGCTGATCAAACAGGAATGTTTTCAGTCCATGATGGAAAATAGTGAGTGAAGTAGAGTTAGTAAGAGGTGGGGGAAGAGAGTTCCAGAGAAAGGAACCAGAGTAGGTAAAAGATCATTTAGCAAAGGATTGCTTAACAGTAAAGATGCGAAAGTGACTAAGAGGGGAATATCGAAGACCAGACTTATGAGGGTTATGTATTAAATTAGTTAAGTAGAGTGGAGAAGGGCCATTTTTTATTTAAAAACCATGGCAGTCATTGAAGCACCTCTCCCTTCATTCCCGTCAAATATTTGTTCTGCAGATGATTTGTCCTACTAATGTGCTACCAGTGCCTCTATGTTTGCTTTTTAAAATATCATAATTGTCAAATAATTTGCAGATTTTTTTCATCAATTTAATGAACCTTATCATTAAATGTGTATAATTTTTAATATAAGCTATTGATGCACAATCTACTTACTTACTTACTCATCAGAATTCAGCACTGTTGAATCTGGTTCCAGTAACTCACAAGTGTGCAATGCATGCTCTTGTAGCTGCTTTCCTCTCTTTAGTCAGCCAGGCATCTCAAATCAAATCATTCGCTAGTTACATCTCTCAGGTGAGCTTCTAATTTCTGGTTCTATTTGCACCGTATATATTTCCTCACTTGTTTTGGTTGATTTTAGATGGAATTTCATAAAATCTATGCTATAAAAATATTGTTTGTTTATAAAATTCGGTAAACTATGAGCTATAAGAATATTAAATTTTTTGATTGATTGAAAGGTGATTGATGAAAGAAAAGAGAATGCTCTCTTCTATCTACCCAGTATTGCTTTCAATCGTTCAAACACCTCAGCAAGGTTTGTTTGTTTCTATTATTCTCTATTAAATATTATTATTTGGTTTTATAATTATTTATCGATATATTGGGCATTCACTACAAACACAGAATCACTGCAATAAAGGCACAATTTTTATCTGGAAACTGACATATTCCACCAGAGCTCAAGAACTATCATTATCATAACCGTTACAGCTATCATTATCATAACCATTACAGCTATCACTATCATAACCGTTACAATTATCATTATCATAACCGTTACAGCTATCATTATCATAACCGTTACAGCTATCCGGCCGATAGCGTCATGAAGACTTCGTGGCTCTTCAATGTAGACTCGATTTTCGAAGCTCTTAAATCCAGCGGACTGGAAGTTGCCAAGCTCAAGGCTCCAATTGTCTCCAGGCCATCATCGATGGGTGAGAATTTCTTGGGTTTATTTGTTGATTAGTTCTGGAAGAAGTGTTAGTAGAAGTTTAGGTGATGTGTACGTTTTTATGAACTTATTAAAGTAATTTTATTTGATTGATTTAGAATAAATATATTAATTATATTTAAAAGTGATAAATATTATTATAAATATTTTAGTTTATTTTCTAAAGAAATAATTACAACTCATGATTTCTATAAAATAAATCATATTTTGCATTAAAGTTGTTCAAGATGCAGCTGGTAGTATGAGTGACGTGAATTCTGTCATCGAACCCGATAGTCCTGCTTCTACACCTGTGCTAGGAAAGGTATGTTGTGCCGATCGGGATGATGATGATGGTGGTGGTGGTGATGAGGGTGGTGGTGGTGATGGTGATGATGATGCTGGTGATGATGATGATATGAAGAATGATGGGTTTTATTGATTTAATTTGTTTGATATACTTTGTTTATAAATTTTTCTAGAAAAATTACTGCGAAGAAATAACTTTCGAATCCATGAAGAAATTATTGGGTGAGCTTAGTTTTACGAAAGCTTGATTGCACCAATATTTATTTTTATGGCTAGCATTCCGGTTTTAAGATTCCATTTATTCTATTATTATTATTTTTTTTTAGAAAACGACTTAGAGTCAGAAAAAAGTGAAAAGCTGAGACAGCAGAAGATCTTGGAATCCTTTAAAACAGGACCGTTTGAAGAAATTGTTGCAAGATCTGAGGCTAAGGTAAGAACTTTAAGAAATTAATTATTTTCTTATAAAATTAGAAAATAAATTATTGCTTCAACTAATTATTTTAGAAGACCTTTTCTTTTGTGATACGTTATCATTGATCATTCTAGAAGTGATCATTTGTTTCACTCATAGAATCACATAAACCTTTATTAAGATCACATAAACCTTTATTAAGATCACATAAACCTTTATTAAGATAACATAAACCTTTATTAAGATCACATAAACCTTTATTAAGATCACATAAACCTTTATTAAGATCACATAAACCTTTATTAAGATCACATAAACCTTTATTAAGATCACATAAACCTTTATTAAGATCACATAAACCTTTATTAAGATCACATAAACCTTTATTAAGATCACATAAACCTTTATTAAGATCACATAAACCTTTATTAAGATCACATAAACCTTTATTAAGATCACATAAACCTTTATTAAGATCACATAAACCTTTATTGTTATTGCCTTATCTCTGGCTTCACTGCCTAACTCACTCTGTTTTGGTGAACCTTTTTTAAAACCATTTCAACATTTCAGTAGAAGAAGTCATGCATATTTATTATATATCTCAAAAATTTTAATTAAATTAAAAACAGAATCAGAGGTTTCAGAAGCGACTCAATGAAATCCTCGAATCAATCAGCGATCCGTCTGATAGGTCGAATCTAAAAGAAGAAGAAGAAGAGGAGGAGGAGGAGGAAGAAGAGGCAAAGGGGCCCACCATGAGGCCGTCCGGTTCTGATTCGTACCAGGAACCCATGCAGGGGTTGAATTTTCCGCAGTTATTTGTTTATTAAGATTTTTCGTTTGGTCTGTGCTTTTAATGTTGTTTAAATGTGCAGGATGTTTTTATCATTGTTTTCCTTCTCTCTCTCTCTTGCCTTCTCTCCCATTCTCTTCTTTTCCTCTTCTTGATCTCTTTTTTTCTCTCTCTTTTCTTTTCTTGTCTTTTTCTCTCTTACTTTCTTTCTTTCTCTGCTATGCTGATCTTTTTTTGTGTTAAAAGTTTTTTTTAGAACGTCATATTTCCCTGTAGTTTGTCTTTCACGGTTTTATACTGTGCATCATGCATACTTGGAGTGTGACTATCTATGAACTACAGAATGTTACCAGCCTAGAAATCAACATCAAAGTCTCTTTCTTGTATGGTTTTGCATGGTCGGTGGAGCACTCTCGATCAATGTTTGCGATTTGTTCAAAACTTGCATCCGTTGAGTTTGACAAGTTTATATTACAATTTCATCAAAATTTTTTATCTTTTAAAGTATTTTTGTCATGAGGCTTATGTGGTGGAAGTTTTCAGGGTTTTTTTTTATTCAGCTATAAATGTTCTTGCTTCTGATTGTGTCTGTTGCTATTGAATGCTGTCTTTATTAATTGTTTAGTAATCGTTTACATTTATTTAGCGTACATGTTGCAGTAAGTTAGTTCTTAGGAGTGGTCGTCCAATTAATCGTCTTCCGCTGCTCTATTAGTTTAGTCGTTTCAACTTCACGAAAATTCTCTTCAAATTCCAAATTTACTCATCGTTTACATTAAAACTGATGTTTTTTACAGGATTTTTAGATATTGTAATAACACAAATAATAATTATTAGTATCATTATTTATTATTATCATTTATTTTTTTATTATTATTTTTAATATAATTTGTTGGCTTTGGAAGGATTGTCATCAAATGAAGATTGTTTTGTCGCTTTTGTTCAACTAATAACCATTTCGTCTTTCCATTGTGTGACAGCGTCTGCTTATTTTTATTAACCGTTAGTACATATATATATTTACGATTATATTTTCTCGCCAATCCAGCGGTTATATTAATACCAGTTTTCTTTTATCATTTTCACCACCATTGCTTTTTTATTTTCATGATTATTTTTTTGGTTATTATTTCATAGATAAATCAAAGCCATCTTGTGCCGTTATTTTGGCGTTTTACTTTCAATTTTGTTTTGCTTTTAATTTAACATCGTGGGTCTGGTTGTCAACTTAAATTCAATAATTGTAAACAAATTAAACCAGTTGTAAATTTCAATTTAAAAAGATTTTATATTGCGCTCCATTACAGATAATATCTAATAGCTGCAGTGCTTGTGTAGCTTCCAGATGGAATGAAAACCTTTTTGTTTTCATCTCCACATATGTAAACAGATGAGGTTTTAGCTAAGATTTAAAAATACATATATATTGATGTCAACATTTCTCACTTCATCCAGTAGCAAATTTAATAAATCAAATAAAAAATGAACGGGACCAGCAAAGGGTTCTGTCAGGATTCCTGGTGGTGGCTTCCAGGACGAACCGATAATGTTATAGTGTGTGGCAGGCAGGTAAGGAAAATCTATAGCGCGAAAGCAATTTAATACATTAAAACAAGTAAGCAACCATAAGCAACACATTTCTGGGACACCATAAAGGAAGCCAAATTTTGTTTCAATGTATCCCAACTCAAAAAAAGTGCCACTGCCGTCCGTTTTTTTGTGAAAAATAAAAACAGGAACTTATTTGACGCTATGATTTTTTTTCAAATAAATATAGTGCAAACTAAAGCCAACTAATTTTACAATACAACTCATGGATTGTTTTTCATAGAATTATGTCAGATTGATGAAAACCATATGTTTTTTACGCTAAACAATTTTTTAATGTTTTTTAAATTGATAAATTGCACTTTGAACCGTATAAAAAACTATAGGGGGAGTTTAAGCAAAATGACATCAGATGCTTTTTGTACACAAAGTTTTGACCGTGTGATTTGTGAACGATAATAGAGTATATTATTTCAGTCGTATCATCTTGCGCTGTACCTGTTTAACGTAGGGTTATTTAATTGTCATTTCATTCTTTTTGTTGTTGTTAAACTACTTGTTTTTAAGATATTCAAGGCATGAAATGTCACTGAAAGACGCCTGTACTAGACCTAGTAATGTGGGAATTTTGGCTCAAGAGGTCTATTTTCCGTATTTGTACGTGGATCAGGGGGAGTTAGAATTATTTGACAATGTCTCTTCTGGAAAATATACTGTCGGCCTTGGTCAGTCCAAAATGGGGTTTTGCTCAGACAGAGAAGACATCCACTCTATTTGTCTAACCGCTGTGTCCAAACTTCTAGAAAATAATCAGATAAATCCATCAGACATTGGTAGACTTGAGGTAATTTTATTATTTTTAGTACTTAAAGAATAACGTTAGCTTTAATTTCTTTTTACTGCCTGTCTGTGCTTTCGGTCCGTTTTCATTTAGCAACTATGAATAAACCTATTAAAGTTTTAAAGTTTAATTGTTTTATTAGGTTGGAACTGAAACAATTGTTGACAAGTCAAAAAGTGTTAAAACAGTTTTAATGCAACTGTTTGGTGATAACACTAACATTGAAGGTGTCGATACAACGAATGCGTGCTACGGTGGAACGTCAGCTTTGTTCAATGCCATCAACTGGATTGAATCCAGTTATTGGGATGGTTAGCAAATCATTTGTGGATTTTATTATTTTAAGCGTAGATATGTCATTAATCAGGACATATTTTTCACACAAGGTCATGGTGTTTTTATAATTTTAGGATAAAATTATAAATAATTTTTTAAATTTCTTTATTGTCTTTTTACAATATAATCAATTTTTTAATGATATGAAATGAAAGTATTGTAATTTACATAGTTGATTGGACATTTTATTTAAAAATTAGTAATTTTAATAATTTATTTTTAATTTTATTAATTTGTTTTTGTGTTTATTCCTGTATTTTTCATTCTATTCATATATTTTTTATTTTAATATTTCCCTGTTTTATGTCTTTGAATGAGCAACAGGTGCAAAATAAATGATTTTATTATAACATTAATAAGAATACTATTTTTCAAATTTAGGTCGGCTTGCATTGGTGGTGTGTGGTGACATCGCTGTTTATGCAGCAGGAAATGCTCGACCAACCGGTGGGGCAGGGGCCGTAGCTCTATTAGTTGGACCCGACGCTCCAATCGTTTTTGAGCGAGGTGATTTATTTATGGGTTTTTTTTTCTGTTTATTTTACAATATTTAAAGCTATTATTTTCGAAAGCTTAAGTTTAAAATTTCTGATATGTTATTTTTTTCAATGGCTCACTTTGATAGACATTTTGTCATAGAATATCTTTGTACTTTGATTTTACCACAGGTTTGAGAGCCACACACATGAAACACGCTTACGACTTTTACAAACCTAACTTGATGTCAGAATATCCCACGGTGGATGGCAAACTGTCAGTTGAATGCTACCTCAGTGCTCTTGATCAGTGTTACAAGGTCTATAAGCACAAATATGCCACGCTTAACGAGGGCTAGTAAATCTTGATTTATCATCAAATGATTTTATTACGTTATTTGATTTTATTAATTTTAAATGTTGAGTAACATTTAAAAAAATATATCTGTATTAAGATAAAGTTAATTTTAGTGTATACGTAATTTTTATTTTAATTAATTATTTTTAAATTGTATATAAAAATAATATGTTCTAATTTTTTTAATTCTAGGAGCTCAGTTTTCCTTAGAATCTGCACACGCTTTTCTATTTCACTCTCCTTATTGTAAGCTTGTTCAAAAATCTTTGGCAAGGTTGATGTTTAACGACTTTTTATCATCATCATCATCATCTTCGACACCACCGTCATCTGATAACCTTGACAAGCTTGAGAGTGGTTATACAAACTTGTTCCATGGCTTAGAAGAGTACAGGTTAGAATTCTAATAACTAAGTCTAAAGAAAGTAACTGTATTATTTAATCAATAATATTGAATTATTTTTTTATATTCTAAATTATATTTTTTCCATTCCACGCATTTCGAATTTGTATTTTAATTTTTCAAATCTACAAAGATAATAGTCGTCCAACTGAAATATAAATTTATATTTTATTTGCATTAAATTCATGTAATATATTAATATAAAAATATTTTAATTGTGCTTATTGTTGGTTTATTCAGCAGTCATTAATTTTCATATCAAATCATATCAACAGTTCCTGGTTTATGTTATCAATAAATGCTTGTTTCTTTATCTAGTTTGATAGTTGTTTTATCTCTCATTTCATTGTTCCTGCAGTTACTGTTATAAATTTAAACTTTTCAAACCCAATTAACACTACTAATTCCAGTGAATGTATGTTATTATATTTTTACAATAGCACTTTAAAATGCACATGACATTTTTCTTCATTCAATACACAAATGTGCATTTTCTCTCTGAATGTCTTTTATTTAAAAAAAAATAGCTTATAGTCTTTTTAACGATGGGTTTTACGACTAAAATTGCAGTTGATGGAAGTTCAAATCATGACCTCTAATAATACTGTTTCTCTTTCCTCAATTTATAAGTTTTAACATTCAGAGACAAGAAACTCAATGAAACATATTCCGACCCGGCAGTCATGTCGGCATTCGTGAAGGCGAGTCAGTCCTTGTTTGCCAGTAAGACGAAGCCGTACCTGTTCCTTTCCAATCAAGTCGGAAACATGTACACTCCATCGTTGTACGCCGGTCTAGCGTCTTTCTTTCACGAGTGAATATTTTTTGTTTTTTAATTTTTTGTTTTTTTTTTTTAAATCAATTGTTTATATTGTTTACTTTATTTCCATTACGAATCATCTATACATCTAGCTGCATAAAGTTAAAAAGTTAGGTTTGAATAATATATACGCATAGAATAATACACATTTAATTTATCGCAGACGCAAACAATGCCAAGACCTCTTGGGCAAAAGATTGGTCTTCTTTTCCTACGGGTCCGGATTCGCCTCATCAATGTTTTCGGCGAAAGTGTGCGATGATGCGAACGAAAAACTGAGGAGGCTGCACAGCTCGATGGCCGATCTATCTCGTCGGGTCGACTCGAGAAGGAAAGTTGAACCGGAAGTCTTCGAGAAGATCATGAAGTTACGAGAGGAGACTCATCACTCGGGTGGGTTGTCGTATGTTTCCGTGTGTGCTTGTGCTGAATTGGGATTTTATGATTTATCATTTTGGTTTGACGATTTTTAGTTTGCAGACTTCTTTGTTATAAAACAATTTAGTAGCTAGTTTGATGGTATATTTCAATTGGTCGATTTTTTATATTTTGTTTCATCTGTTTAAATTATTGTTATTCGCAATTATTTCTATCAGAATTAATGATTATGAGTTACTCTATGATTTCATTAAAAGAATGTCATTTGTTTATATTGAATCTAATTTATTTTACTTCATCCTAAAGCTGAGATGCTGTCATTTTTGTGTGATTCACAACTATTCTGCCCTACCAAGGCAAAAGGAAGCAAGTCCACAAAACATTATTTCGTAATAAACGTAAAACAAATCTAGGTTTTACCAGTAGTTTTGGGACATGATTCCTTTTGTCATGGGTTATACTCAAAAACTATGAATAGTAAAAGCAATTCGTTTATACCATAATGTAGGTCTTGCTTTCTACTTTTGAACAGACAATTAATCTAATTTTATGTCAAAAGTGGACTTGCTTTCTTTTGCTATGGCGGGGCAGTATTAGTGTAATGATAATTATGTTCTGCACAATAATAATCATGTAATGTGTAATGGTAAATATGTAATGTGTAATGGTAATTATGTAATGTGTAATGATAATTATGAAATGCATAATGATTAAAGTATATCATAATGATAGTTATGTAATGCATAATGATAGTTATGTAATGCATAATGATAGTTATATGTAATGCATGATTTATGTGTAATATTAATAATATTGTTATATCATCTACTTATAAAAGTATTTGAGATATTTAATTAAATAAAATTAACTTAATTAAAAAATTAATAATCTGTAAAAAAACGTTATCACCTGAGCCTGTTATTTTTGATGCACACAGCTCCTTACAAACCAGTCAGCAATACAGACGACCTGTTTCCTGGTACCTACTATCTGGTGGAAGTTGATGAGAAACACAGACGAAAATATGAAAGGAAGCAGCTTCTATGTCCTTTGGAAGAAGGTTCAGAGATCATCATCAATCATCACTAGTTCTTCTTCTTTTATTTGAGTTTTTTGTTGTGTTTTCGTGGCCTGTCAATGTTTGTGCATGCGTGTATGTGTATGTGTGAACACTGTTTTCTGTGAAAATGTTTCAACATTGTCAGACTTTTAGGTTTTCGAAATCGTGATAAGAAAGCGATCAGGCTAGTGTTGATTGAGTCTGTTGAGATATTTCTTTCAATTACTTTGAATCTGATTATGCACAATTTCTAATGTTGCTTTAATAAATGTCATTAATGTAAAGAGTCACTCCGATGACTGATAGTCATAATTACGTTTTTTGTCCTACAATACTGGTAATGTTTCAGACATCTGATATTAGGTCAGCAATATCTAGAGCATTTGAGAAGTTAAAGCATTAATATTGCTATACATTCTCTTACCCATTATTGTCATCATCATCGTTATAGTACGTATAATCACCATCGTCAACATCATCATCATCATAATTGTTCATAACTCTGTTGAAATTTTTTACTGTTTATCGCCTCTTGAATACAGAATTGTTGCTTTTGTTTATAGAAAATATCTTGTTCACTTATTTCCTGTTTATTAATGAATGTAAAATTTTAATTATTGGTTTTAGTCCAGTTGCACTTATAACCATAATGACACCATCCTGTTGTTAACAGCTAACATCGAACCGTATTCATCAAGTCATTGAATCGAAACTAATGTAGGCTGTGATTTTTTTTTATAAGTGATTTGATGTCGGGACCTTTAACTTGACCACCAGAAAACAGAGGCGTGGATTCAGCAAAATGTTGAGGAGGCAAAGATTTTTCAAATTCAACTCAGAGAATCTTTAAACAAAAATGACCATCCGAATATACACTTGTATGTTGTATTTTCATTTAAAAATTCATATTAGTTATAAAAAAAGCAGTTTAAAAAAATTAACTTTTATTTAATATTGAATGCAGACAAAAAAACGTAATTATGAATGTAACAAAGGGTATCGACGTTCTTTCATTTTTACGAAATTGTCCACTGAATCATTAAGATCAAATAGACTGAAGGTACTAAGAGATTGAAAAATAATAGTAGAGATTTAACTAACTGGATATTATTTGCCAAGTATGATAAATACTGCTTTCATCAACTAATCTAAATACTCAATTGTGTGTGAGCTAATAAAAATAATTTAAAATGAAATGGAAAAATTTTGTTAAGAAAGCTTAACCAACGGGTAAGATAATAATATGCTAGTTTTTTATCAGGCTAGGACAGATACGCGAAGCTAAAGTTCATACGAGTTCGATCGGATGGACCGAAGGCACTAAAAGAAAAATATTAGATGGGATATAACTAGGTAGATATAATTCAAAAAGTATGATAAATACTGCTTTTATCAACTAATCTGAATACTCAATCATGGATGAGCTAGACAAAATATTTTTTCTGTTTGGTGGAAAAATCTTGAGGGGGGCCGTAGCCCTCCTCATTCCCCCAATCCACGCCTCTGCAAGCAAAAGCTGTCCCGGAAACGCTTGAGACTTAAAAAATCAACCGGGGTGAGAATAACTTCATTTTTTATTACAATATGTAACAAACTCAAATATTATTTTACAACAAGTATAGGAAAAAACGAGTTTTTCAACACAAACTTTTATTTCAAATACACTTGATTTAGAAATACGAAAGATATTCAAAATAAGTTTTTTTGTTTTTTTTAATTGAATCATGTATTGTCATCCAATATAAAGCTATGCTAAAAGTTTCAGCTTCCTAGATAGTCAAAAAACTGGTTAAATTTTACTTGCAAGATTTGCGTACAGAGAAAGACACACACACTCACAAACAGAGGTTGTCAGTTGAATGAAAATTTGTAAAAAAAACATTAGAAATTCAAAAAAAATTTAATTTTCGTCGAATTCAATAAAATTGAAAAATCATTCCCTCTGTCACGAACTTCTTGACTCCAACTAAACTGGATGTAAATAAGAAACAATCAAACAAAACAGGTCTAATGGGCTTAGTTGGTGACATCTACAAATTCTTAATAAGCTCAGTGAATTTTCTGTTAAAATTCAAGAGCTAAGAGTTTGATTTTATAAAAATTAAAAAAGTGACATCTATTAAGTGTACACCGAAACTAATGCCGGCTGAGAAGAAGCATATTCTTCCTAAAATAATGTTAGATGTAGACCTTCAACCAAACATTCCAGTTTGCATCATTAACAAGTGCTGATTGATTAACATATGCTGATGGAGCATCGTGGAGGATGCAAGTTTTACTTCTTAAATTTATTTTCTCAACACTGACAGATCGACATTGAAGAAGAAGAAAACATTTCATTATGCATTCCAATTCACTCCGACACTTTATTGCAACAATTGTGTTGTTGGCCAGTTTGTTGTTTTGTTTGAGTTTCCAAATTGTATCTGAAATTTGTTTTGTTAAAAAAAATGAATTTTTAAAAACCCAACCGATCAATATTGAAGAAATAATAAAGAATTACAGAAAATAACTTATAATTAAGTTTAATATTCATTGCTATTTTACAACGCTTATATTAACTTACAATGTTGTTTGTTATTTGTTTGCTTCAGTGGAAATGTTGTTATGTTGTTGCAAATATTAACACCGCTACTCGTCCGATCAACGAAGTTAAAGTTAAGCAACGTCGAGTTCGGTTAGTACTTCGATGGGTGACATTAAATGCAATAATCCGTTTTAGATAAAAAAATTAAAACAAATTTTTTCTAAATGTTAGTGTATAATTTTTTGTAAACACTAAAAAATTAAAAATAATAAAATATATAAAAAATATTTTTTAAAACAATATGTACATTTAAATATTATTTTTACCTTTTAGTACATTAGTTTACAAGCGTTGATTTAAAAAATAATTTTTATATATTTTATTCTTTACAAATGCTTAATCAAATATTTCAGCAAATTCAAATAGGTAAAACTAACTGAAAGCAAATAATAAACATAAATACACATAAAGTTGTTATAATGAAGCAGATTTGAGATTTTGAGTATTGAAAAAACTTGAGATGTCATAAAAAATCCATAAAATTGTCTTATAACATGGCAACCGCAGCAACAAAATCCAAACAACGGAAAGCCGTTCCGTGAATGCAAAGTTGCACGAAACAAATCAATTCAGCAGGAGAGCAAAAACCAGATATAAATGCATTAGACAAGTTAATTATAAGGACTAAACGATTTCTATAAAACAACGACAATATTGAAACAAAACAAAAGAAGCCGACGTATACTTGCTAGTCAGACGCCATGTTTCTTAGTCTGCTAATGTTAAATATTGCTTCAAGACACGGCAAGCTATCAAAGAGTAACGAGCAATAAAATAGCGTGACTAACAGTCATGAATGGCACCCACTCACCCACTTACTTACTTACAGCAACAGGGAATGCCGTGAGGGAGCGGAATTGTCAGAGCATCAAGGACTCTTCATCAAAGGACTATTCATCAAAGGACTATTCATCAAAGGACTATTCATCAATAGGACGGTTCATCATAAGGACTGTTCATCTAATGTCTATTCATCCAGCGGACTATTCATCAAAAAAGTTAATAAAATTGTTTAAGATGTTATTTTCAACCAAAATATGTTACCAAAATGTAGGGTAATCTATATCAAGTTTACAGTGCTACTCTGCTTGCATCCAATACTTTATTCTTTATAATAGAACTAGCGAGGTACCTTGCGTTGCCCGGGGTTTTTAGAGGTTTTTCGATCGTTTTTCTCTCTCGCTTCCGTTTCCTTCCCCGCTTGCTCTCACGCTCCCGGTCGCTCTCTTTTCCCGCTTGTCTCCCGCTCCCGCTCCCGGTCACAGCACCAGAAAAACTAAATTTGACTGTTTTCGTAAACTATATATGTACACATTCACCAAAGGCCACAAACACGTCAAAGCCTCACACATGCCCACTATGTCAAATCTGGCATCGGTCGTTTAACACCAAGCGGCCACGCTTCAAAGACACTTATGCCTCGAGCAATCAACAAGTTTGTAGAAGACATGGTTGTAATATACAACAATTTTGTTCGTCACATACAGTAAATAAAACAACTGGACAAGAAATAACGTCAAGATCATAAGATCAAACGAGCAAAAGACAATTGAATAACAAGTTTAAAAAAACTGCCTTCAACTGTTCGTACAAACTGTAAGTATATACACACTCAAAACATCACCAACACTCGGTATACCACTTCTGCCACACTTCAAAGAGACGCACACGCTCGCTTTAGCGAGGTCAGGAAAGGTCATTTCAAAGAGACGATTACACTCGTCGATAAATCAACCAGACTCAGATTTCATGCAAACTTTAAATACAAACTAAATACATTGGAAATCATTTAATTGATATAAAAAACCTCTTTTGTTTTTTAAGAAAAGTTGCGGTAGCGAATAGGGCTTAGAACTGCTAAAAAAATGTAGTGGCGCTGTCATCAACGATCTTATCAGCCAATAGTACCGCTTTTAACAACCATCACTATTTTTTTTTAAATTACTGATATGTTTAAAATGTATTTTATCAAAGATGAAGAACTGTCTTTAAAAAATACATAATTACTTTACGCTGAAAATATTCTGGGTATATATTGATAAAGGTTGCTGAGGAGTTTCTTCAAAATTTGATGAATAGACCTCTTGATGAATAGTCTTTATATGAACAGTCCTTATGATGAACTGTCCTCTTGATGAATAGTCCTTTGATAAATAGTCTCTTGATGAATAGTCCCTTGATGAATAGTCCTTGATGAACATTCCCTTGATGAATCGTCCTTTGATGAAAAGTCCGCATACCACAATCTCTTTGTTTGTGTGTGTGTGTGGCTTTCTCTGTCCACAATTCTTGCAAGTAAAATTTAACCAGCTTTTGACTAGCTAGGAAACTGAAACTTTCAGCATAGCTTTATAATGGATGACAATACATGATTCAATTAAAAAAAACTTAAATTTGAACATTTTTTGTATTTCTAAATCGAGTGTATTTGATATTAAAGTTTGTGTTAAAAAACTTGTTTTTTCTTTTACTTGTTTAAATGTTTTTTTTCTTCAAATTTTATTTAATTTGAACAAAATCTTATTTTGAGAGTCTGAAAGTGAAATAAATAAAACCAGCTTGTAGCTGTATATAATAACCCGCAGTTAATAAATCCGCATATAAATTTATTGAGTTGCTCTTTTGGTTTTTGGTAAAATTAGTTTTATTGAAACCGACAAACTCAACATAAGCGAATGAAATAAAACTTAAAAATGATTTAAAATTTAAAAAAAAAGGAACGAAAACCACAAAAATTCCACAAAAAATCGATACAATTTAAAAATTTTCTCATATTATTTGATTTATGAAATTATAACCTTGGACAGGATAAGCTTCAATTTCACAAATAGTAAGCCATCCAACTCCATTATAAGGTTGCTGAGCAATAAGATATCTGTAAGCAGAAATGCCAGTATCACAGTATACTCTGTGACGAGCACTTGGTTGTGCTGGGCTTGGATACTGACCACACCACGGATAGCTACCTCTGATAATATTCGATCCACTTGGAAAATAATTTTGATTGGTTAATCCAATTATAAAATAATCCAATCTATTTGCTGAAAATGGTTTTTATTATGCTAAAATATAATCAACATTTTGGAATTTTAAAATTATGATTCTTATATAAAATCTTTACCTTCAGCGTCTCTGCTCCACACATCAACGTAGTTAATGAAATAATTATTTTGCATGTCCACCACAAACCAGTTTCCTTGTGTAGGCAGGTCATTTGTGTGTGCACAACTATATTGGTTAAGATTTGGAGCATAATTTCCATCAACAGCCATGTATGCATACAAGTTCGCGATTATACTACTTTGTGCTGCTGGCTTTCTCAATAAAATATTGATTGTTCCTTGCCCTTGTAAATAATAATTTATTACTAATTGTCAGTAATTAGTATTTTAAACAACACAATTTAACTATACCTTGTTTTGTAAAAAACATCATCAATATCCAAGTTTTTATTAGAAATTCCATATTTTCAGTATTTATTTTTATAACCTTTAATTTTGTTGTGTGTTGTGTTAACTAAAACATAGATATTTTGATGCGTAATTTTTAATATTCATACTTCCTAATTAATTATTCATTTGAATGTTTTTATTTCAAATAAAACTGGTAAAAAGTCCAGTAGACGCAGACATCTACGCACTGCCGTTTAAAGCACTGACCAAGCTTCAAAAACGTCACCTTGATTAGCTTACCGTTTCAGCTCCGCCTCACTTTATGTCAACCAGTCACAATCCTGAATGAAGAAAAAAGGAATGATCAACTTATGATTTATATCACAAAAACATTTAGTATTTTCTACATACATTTATTTCAGTTTTAAATTAAATACAAAATTTACCAGCAAGTTATATAAATAAAAAAATACTTTAATGCCATTTATTGTGTTAGTTTTTATAGAAACCAAAAAATTAAATACGTGCGGATAAAAACAAAAAGTCAAAAATTAAATCTTGACAAAAACGCGAGCACCAAACAATGAGTGGCAAAAAACTCATCAGAGTCATCAGTATATTTTTCGGACTCATTCAACATCTGGTGCTGGACGTAAGTAAGAATTATCTGTAAAACGATGTTTTACAATCTTGAAAAAAGTAAGCGACAGAGTTTGCATTCAAATCTTAATCTAAAAAAACAACAATTTAATAGATTTATATAAAACAAATTGTTGTAAGCTAGTCAAAGAAAAAATTTGCTTCAAAAGATGGTAATACTCGATTAATTGTTTTGTTCCAGGTTTGAGCAGAGAGGTTTTTCGGTTTTGGTTGCTTTGGATTAACCATTTTAAAGTAAGTGTTTATGCAACAAAAAATTGTTTTGCAACCACACTATTATTATAGATGGACTAAGTATATTTGGTGTTGCTAGGAACTTTGAGATTTTCTTCGCGCCGCCATAATATCTCAAGAAGAAAAAATCACTAGCGAGAAAGAATAAAATTTTGAAATTTAACAGACATTCAGATTAAACCAGGTCAGGTGCTATAGAATGAAACTTAACACTATTAAAAGGGTGGACATTTTTATGGAACAGCTGAAGCCGTTTTTTTACCAATTTTAATCAAACTCGGTTTTAAAGTACGAAATTTTACATATGTAAAAATTAAAAAAAATTCATTTTAAATAATCGTTTGTTGAAACGCTACTATAAAATCCCTGCAAAATTTAATTCAGGAGCGTAATTTCAGCAAAACTGTGTAGGGCACAATGTTTAAAAACTCATTTATTCCAAAATTTTATCCTCCTAATGCAGAACTGTGTATCTTGCAAATGACGCCCTTGATTTGAATATGCTGAAAAGCCAAATTTAAAAATTGATATAAAAATGAATAAAAGATTTTATTTATGTCGAGGTTAAAGAATTAAAAAAATCATTACGTTGGAAAACATAAATTTCAATAAAACTGTGTTTTATATACCGAAAAACATTTTTATGAATTTTATTATGCTTGCTACAAATCTTTAAGAAACCCAATCTGTACAATTTCAAATTTCTTATCTTATTTATATATCAAATGTTATTTAAAATCATAAATAATGTTGACATCACTTTCAACTAAATACTCTAATGTTTTATCAGTGCAAAAATTGATTAAAACACATTTTTAGTAAAAGAATGTTAGATGTAGACTTTCAACCAAACATTCCAGTTTGCATCATTAACATATGCTGGTTGGTTAACATTTGCTGATGGAGCATCGTGGAGGATGCAAGTTTTACTTCTTGAATTTATTTTCTCAACACTGACAGATCGACATTGAAGAAGAACTAAGCATTTGGTTATGCATTCCTGTTCACTTCGACATTTTGTTGCAACAATTGTGTTGTTGGCCAGTTTGTTGTTTTGTTTAATTTTCCAGATTGTACCTTAACAAGTTTTTCAAGAAAAAATTAGTTCTTAATAGAACTTACAGCTACACTTTTTTATTTAAAAAAATAAGGACAAGTAAACAGAAATTCAAATCAATAAGAACATTGTTAATTATGTTAAATAATCGTTGTAGACGTTATAAATGCCTTATTTTCTACTTCTGAATTTAACTGTTTTTCCATAAAAAATTTATTTTATATATGAGTGATTTTACGGGATAGGCCATAAAAAAGGTTCGCTCTTTAGGATTTTTACTGTATTGTTAAAAACACCATATAAACATTTTTTTAAACCATGCTTTTATTTCCAATTGTACTAGAATAAAATAGTGTTGTTCCTTCTATCCATAAAAAATAAAATTAAATGAGTTAAAATAAAAAACTTGTGAAATTCATTTTATATACAATTTTTCAATAATGAAAACAAGAAATGAACGTCCAACACTTTGCAAAAAGTTTGGATCAAAATAAGGCCTAATAAGAGCTGTTAAATATGAAAAAGTAGGTAGTCTGTGTGTGTAAACGATATGAAGTTATTAAATATGAAAAAAATATGAATAGTCTGATTTGAAATATATTATTATAAAATAAGAACCTTGAACAGGAAAAGCTTCAATTTCACAAATAGTAAGCCATCCAACTCCATTATAAGGTTGTTGAGCAATAAGATATCTGTAGGCAGGACTGCCAGTGTCACAGTATACTCTGTGACGAGAACTTGGTTGTGCTTTGCTTGGATACTGACCACACAATGGATAACTGTCTCTGATAATATTTGAACCACTTGGAAAATAATTTTGATTGGTTAATCCAATAATAAAATAATCCAATCTATTTGCTGAAAATGGTTTTTATTTTATTACCATATAATCAACCTTTTGTAATTTTCAAATTATGATGTTTATATAATATCTTTACCTTCAGCGTCTCTGCTCCACACATCAACGTAGTTAATGAAATAATTATTTTTCATGTCCACCACAAACCAGTTTCCTTGTGTAGGCAGATCATTAGTGTGTGCACAACTATAGTGGTAAATATTTGGATCACGATTTCCATCAACAGCCATGTATGCATACAAGTTCGCGATTATACTACTTTGTGCTGATGGTTTTCTCAATAAAACATTGGTGTTTCCTTGTCCAAACCAATTAAAATTTATTGTAATGTACAAATAATAAGGAATTATTTCTTTACAAATTGTCAATTTTAATTTTTACCTTGTGTTGCAAGTAAAATAATTAATATCCAAAAGTACAAAATAAATTCCATTTTTCTAAATTTAATTTTGTATTTTCTAACTCGTTGTTTTATTTTCTTCAGTAAGTTAATGATTGAAACTAAATGATTTTTGGACTGTTTTAGATTTTAAAGCGCTTTCAATTGTTATTTTTAAGTTTCAAAATTTTGCTACACTGGAAACCTCGATATTGCGCGTGTAGGTGGGTAAAGCACGGATTCCGTTATAACGAGGATTGGATGAAGGATCCCAAAAATGCACACTATAACGCGGATTGGGTATGGCGCGAATTTGGTGTTAGATCCGAAAATCCGCGTTATATCGAAGGTGCACAGTGTATTTCAAATGAAAATTGATTAAAATAAATTCAAGCGTTTAAAATGCACAAAGTTCTAGACATCAAATTTTAAAACAACACCCCACTAAGCTTAAGAAAAAACAAACTGAACAAGAAACAAACAATAAGCGTAAGGCAGTTTATAGATTTAGTTTCTATAGAAACAAGCAAACAAACAAGCTACTAAAAGAAAAACATAACAACTGAAGTTTGAAATTCGTCCAAAACGTAAGCAATAAATGACAAAATAAAACATTAGATAATAATTTTGACAATCTGACTAATTCAAAATTTATTTAAGATTTAGGCATAGGTAACTGAGAGATGCGGTTTTACTATTATGATACAGTAAACCACAAAAGGTATGCTTATGTTTGCGCTCAAATTGCATTCTAAAAAGAACAACAATCTATTAGATCTGTATCAAAGAAAATTGCCTTTGGCTGCTCAACCGGAAAAGGTGCGTGAAAGGATGCTATTGCATGATTAACTATTATATTTCTTGTTTCAACAAGCATGGTTTGTTTACATTTTAATTGTTTTGCCTTAATCAATTTACAACATGTAATTACCACAATTGGAAATGTTAATGTAAAGTATATAATGATAGGCATCATATATATATATATATATATATATATATATATATATATATATATATATATATATATATATATATATGTTGTAATATAACTAAAACTATTTATTTCAATTATAATTTTATTTTTTAACCGTTGATAACCTGATTCTACAGATAAAGTTTAATTTTTAAAATTGTTCTGATTATACGATACCCGATAAAAATTCACTCGCCTAAAAAACTGTTGAATGGAATTTTTTTTACTAAAAACTGAAAATAGGTAAATCTAATAATAAATACCAAGCAAAACACAAATGGTTACAGCAATCACATAGAGCAAAATTTAAAACTCAAAAAACTGTAAATAATACATTTATTCTAGCTTTATCGTTTCCCAGTTTCATTCACTCACTCACTCAATCAGGAATGCTGATCACTTGGATAAACAAGTTCAACGTTTACTAAGCCCATTTAATTACATTTTAAGATTGATTTGACAGCATTTAATTGAAATATAAAATAAAATTAATTGAAATTTTAAAATTTTTTGTAAAGAAAAAAACTATCAGTTTTTTTTTATTTAAAAGAAACATTGTTTAAATTTTAAATTACAAAATTATAATAAAAACCAGCATTTGACGCGCAAAGCGTGTGAGTTTTTACATATTAATAGTAAAGGTAGTCGCACTCAAATCGCACTATAAGCTCAAAAACAACACCAATGCGCTATTATAGTAATAACTTTAAGCACGCTTCGCAAGCGAAGCGTGTGACTATTATAACCAGTAGCATATGATTTTTCACTTGAACACGTTTTGGAATGGTCTTCTCTTTGATTGTATGATTTTGGAAAAAATGCCTACGAAAACAACCTTTAATGGGCGATATTGGAAAAAACAGCCTACGAAAAAAACCATATTTATTGGGTAATAGTGAAAAAACCTCCTACAAAAAAAAAACTGTATTGGATGTTTTTGGAAATAACTGCCTACGAAAAAAACAGAATTTAATGGCTGATAATGAAAAAACCGCCTACGAAAAAACCCAACCTGATATTGGGAAAACCCGCCGATGTACTACTTCGGGGATTTATTTATTTTCAACTTGTTTATATTCAGTGATGACGTACGCGTCGAACTTTCCAATAATAGAAATACTATTAGCAGCTTAGTTAATTTTCGTTAATAATAATATTATTAATAATTAAAATAAGAAGAATAATAATTGCAAATTAGTAAATTGTCGTTAATAATACTTTTCAACTTGTTTATATTGTTTGATGAAGTACGCTCAAAATTATTGGGAAAACCCGCCTTCGGTGATTTGTTTATTTTCAACTTGTTTATACTGAGTGATGACGTTCCATGCATTATATATATCCGCAAAACGTGTAACTTTCGCGGCTAATAACTTTTTATTTAAACATTTTAACAAAAATTGCCCTAACAAACGGTGTTCAGCGTCTCATTATCTATCAACGAGAGTTTTTTCAGAGCTGAAGATGGTAATCGGGTGACATAATACATCATTGCGCTTTGATGTTGGGAATTTTTGTTTCATATTAATTTGAAAATTTGACCAGTACTTGACGCACGCTTCGCGCGCGAAAAGTGCGAGTTTTACCATAATAATAGTAATCTATATTAAAATAATTTCACTCAAAAAACACAAAAACTGCCTCTTAAAGCGTGTGAGCTTTATCATAGTAATAGTAATCTATAATAAGGTAATCTAACTAAAAAATCACAAAAACGCCTACTAAAAAATTATCTTCTAATGGCTGATAATGAAAAAATCCGCTTACAAATAATTGCAGATAGTGACAAAAACCGCCTACAAAAAACCAACCTCTAATGGCTGCTATTGACAAAAACGTCCTACGAAAAAAAACGATATTTATTGGCTGATATTAGAAAAAACCACCTACGAAAAAAAACTTTATCAGCTGATAATTTTTAAAACAGCCTACAAAAAACCCAACCTTTTGAAAAAAACCGCCTAAGAAAAAAACCAACCTTTCATGGTTGATATTGAAATAAACCATCAACGAAAAAAAACAACTTCTATTGAATGCAGCTGATAAAAACTGCTTACAAAAAACACGACCTTTTTTATTGGCTGTTATCAGAAATAACCCCTTCGGAGATTTGTTTATTTTCAACTTGTTGATATTGTGCAATGACGTACACTCAAAATTGGGAAAAACCCGCCGACATACTACTTGGGTGATTTATTTTCAACTTGCTTATATTGAAAGATGACGTACGTTGTGCTATATATATCCTCAAAGCGTCAAACTTTCCCGGCTAATAACTTTTTATTTAAACATTTCAACCCTAAAGTAGCTTAACAAATCGTGTTCATCGTCTCAGAATCTATCATCGTGAGTTTTTTCAGACCTGCAGATGACAATCGGGTGACATAATACATCATTGCGCTTTTATGTTAGGAAATTTTTGTTTCATATTAATTTGAAATTTTTTTATATTTTCAATCTCCACAATATTTTGATATAGAAGAATTTAGAAATAGTTAGAGACAGTAGTCAGTTTTTTGCTTTTTTATAAATTTATTATCATCAAAAATGATTTGCATGAAACTAGAAGCTGCCGAACACAACTGAGATAATTAATAAAAGCGATTGTTAAAAATTTTGATTTATTAGTGTTCACAGTTTAGCGAGTTGTGTGTAAACTTACAAACCAAAATAAAACTGTTTAAAACCCAAGCCATAAAATGAGTTCCAAACAAAATTACAAAATATTCTTAAAACATGAAAAAAAACTTCTACAAGCAGTCTAGACTCTAGAATCATGGTTCAAAACAATAAATTTGTTTGAAAAACATTTAACAAAGAACTAAATCAATTTTAAGATTTTATATTTACTAAATACAATATTTAACAAGTAAACCAGGTTTTTTCACAACTTTTTTATAATTTCATTTATTGCAAACTTTTCTTTTAAAACGACATTTTTTAGAATATATATTTTTAAAAATCCATATAATTGTGTTTCATTTAATTTTGTTTTCAAACATAAATTATTATTAATTTTAAATGAAAAATAATTATTTTTAGAAAGTTTTCAAACTGTGATCAAATGCATTAAGTGTGAGCCTATATTTCAAATTGCAATTCAATTGGATAATGGAAAACTAGATAAATTTCAATTTCAAGGATTGCAAATATTCAAGCAAGCAAGCGTACCATTAAGCAAGAAATCAAGACCGGCGATGAAGTTAATATAAGCAATTTATAAACAACATATGTAGGAATAAAAAAACACCTTTTCAACATTTACTAAATTGCTTAACAATTGTGCTAACAGCAAAAATCTATGTAATTAACAAAAAGCTAATAAAGCTTCAATTGTATTTTTATGAAAAATATTGAAATATGATTTCAGCTTGATAGCAAAAGATAGTTAGATGTAGACCTTCAACCAAACATTCCAGTTTGCATCATTAACAAGTGCCGATTGATTAACATATGCTGATGGAGCATCGTGGAGGATGCAAGTTTTACTTCTTGAATTTATTTTCTCAACACTGACAGATCGACATTGAAGAAGACGAAAACATTTGTTTATGCATTCCTGTTCACTTCGACATTTTGTTGCAACAATAATGTTAATGACAATTTTACTCTTTTGTTTTATTTTCCAAATTGTACCTGGGTTTAAAAAAAATTAATTTCATTAAAATTAAAAGTAATTTATGTTTATAATTTATAGAAATATTATAATTATTGATTTTTCATGCGGAATTATTTCTTTTAGGTTTTTCACGCATGTTTCCTAAAACCTTTTCAAAAAGTTGTTCCACTTCGGTAATATTAGACGTAGCGTACATTGACATCCTTTATTGATGAAATAAGACGAAAATTACTGAAGTGTGTTATCTCTGTTGTTGAACTTTGTATCGCTAGCATTTGACAATGAAACAAAGTTATGAAATAATGAATGCAGAAAATAACCTATGCTGAGAAGTTTCGGAACAATTTGGAAAACAAATTCATTATACGAAGACGAGCTCTAACAAGCGTAGCAATGTTATTTTTATCTTTCTCTCACTTTTCATCTTTTCCTCTTAATTATTATTTTTTTCTCTTTTTCTTAACTTATTGCATATGTATTGAACTTTTTCCTACAATTTAATGCATGGCTAGAAAAACTGCGCCATGTAAAAAATTTAATTGTAAACAATTATTTTGTTTTTGTTTGTTTTTGTGGGGGGAGTGGTGCTAATACGGAGCAGGTGAGCAAATACTTGACTTTAAACCCAAAAGTCACAGTAGAAACCAGTGAAATGCAATAATGGGATGTGATAAAAAAATTCTTTCGCAATATCACATTTTAGTCTTTGATATATAGTAAATGATGTGATAATTAATAAATGATGTGATAAATAATAAACGATGTGATAAATAATAAATGATGTGATAAATAATAAATGATGTGATAAATAAAAAATGATGTGATAAATAATAAATGATGTGATAAATAATAAATGATGTGATGTGATAAATAACAAACGATATGATAAATGATGTGATCAATAATAAATGATGTGATGTGATAAATAACAAACGATATGATAAATGATGTGATAAATAATAAATGATGTGATAAATAATAAATGACGTGATAAATAATAAATGACGTGATAAATAATAAATGACGTGATAAATAATAAATGACGTGATAAATAATAAATGATGTGATGTGATAAATAACAAATGATATGATAAATGATGTGATCAATAATAAACGATGTGATGTGATAAATAACAAACGATATGATAAATGATGTGATAAATAATAAATGATGTGATAAATAATAAATGATGTGATAAATAATAAATGATGTGATAAATAATAAATGATGTGATAAATAATAAATGATGTGATAAATAATAAATGATGTGATAAATAATAAATGATGTGATAAATAATAAATGATGTGATAAATAATAAATGATGTGATGTGATAAATAACAAATGATATGATAAATGATGTGATAAATAATAAATGATGTGATAAATAATAAATGATGTGATGTGATAAATAACAAACGATATGATAAATGATGTGATAAATAATAAATGATGTGATAAATAATAAATGACGTGATAAATAATAAATGATGTGATAAATAATAAATGATGTGATAAATAATAAATGACGTGATAAATAATAAATGATGTGATAAATAATAAATGATGTGATAAATAATAAATGATGTGATAAAAAATAAATGCTTATGCATTTTCATGTGTTGTTCAATCAGTTTAATTTAATTGCAGTTTAACTGGTAAGCACCAGCTAATGCGAAGTATAGCAGAAAAACGTGAAAATACTTATTATTTGACAATGCTACACATTTTAAAAAATGAATTAGTTTTAAAACTTAATAATCAGAAATCGGCCAATATTTTGTGGCCGATTATTGAACAGACCGGTAATCGGCCATTGCATTATCGGTGCATCTCTAATATATATTTACATATATGCTTATATACATGAATTTTATTTTGAGTTTTTAAAGCCAGTCGGCCTGGATAAAAATGGAGAGAATGAAAAAAAATGATCAAATTACTTCCGCATTAGGAAGTACTTTGAAAAATCTCACATACTGTTTTTTAAGTTGTGAAACACCTGGTGTAAAAGACTTCTAACTATTAAAAATATATTTCCATTACATCAACAAATTTGAAAACCTTGAACAGGAAAAGCTTTAATTTCACAAATAGTGAAAAACCCTATCCCATCATCTGGTTGCTGAGCAATAAGATATCTGTAAGCAGGAATGCCAGTATCACAGTATACTCTGTGACGAGCTCCTGGTTGTGCTTGGTTTGGATACTGACCACACAATGGATAACTGCCTCTGATGATATTTGAACCATTTGGAAAATAATTTTGATTGGTTAATCCAATTATGAAATAATCCATTCTGGATTCTAATAAATAAAATTAACTTTAAGTGTTTTAAAAACCATGCAAATTAATTAATCGTTGAAAATTTAATTTAGCCAAACATTTCTTACCCCAGGTATTTCTACACCAAACGTCTACGTAATTTATAGAGTATTTATTTAGCATGTCAATGACCATCCAGTTTCCTCCGGTAGGTGCATCAGTCATATGCGCACAACCCCCCAGATCAAGATCTGTGTAAGTATTTCCATCAACAGCTAAGAAAGCACTAAAACTTTCAAGTGTGCTGCTTTGTTTGGCCGGTTTTCTTAATAGAACATTGGTGTTCTCTCGTCCTTTTAAAGTTTCAATCATTGTTAATTTATGTTTTCATTTAATCTCAATTTTTTTTTGTTCACAAACTAATAAAAACTAATTTAAACACGTCTTAAGTGCGTTGCTTTAAATTTTTTTGTATTCAAAGAAGTCTTAAAGTAATTTTCTTAATCGACATGTGATGACAAAAGGAGAAAGTTAACATAATACAAACACCATTTCATTACAGTCAGAAGGTATGCACACATTCAAGCAAGCAAACAATCCAGCAAGCAAAACTAGGGTGAAGTTAATATAAAAAATTTAAAAAACCATGCTGTTGTTGATATATAAGGCCGTGTAGATAATAAAAAGGCATTTTGTTATTGATAATATAATCTTCTCCATCACACGACAGTACAAAAAAATAATTTGATCGATAACTGATGGATAGGTAGTAGTATCTTATTAAAAAAATTTCTTTAAATTAAACTTTCATTTTAATTATTACTAGATTTTAAACAATAATTTTAGTCTTAATGTTTTTAAAAACATTTTTGCATTTAAAAAAAATATCTAAAACAGGTTACATATTTAATTGTGGAAGAAAACAATTTTATGAATATTCCGCTTATGTATATACGTTAATTGTGTTGTATTTAGACCAACAAATCTAGAAACCTTGAACAAGAAAAGCTTCAATTTCACAAATAGTAAAAAATCCTATTCCATTATAAGGTTGCTGAGCAATAAGATATCTGTAAGCAGGAATGCCAGTATCACAATATACTCTGTGACGAGCACTTGGTTGTGCTGGGCTTGGATACTGACCACACAATGGATAACTACCTCTGATTATGTTAGAACCATTTGGAAAATAATTTTGATTGGTTAATCCAATTATAAAATAATCCATTCTTGTTTCTGAAAAAATAAAATTAACTTTTAGTATTTCAGGAACCAAGCAAAGTTGAATATTTTCTAAAACTTTTTTTAATCTGACAAAACATTTCTCACCCCAGGTATTTCTACACCAGACGTCCACGTAATTGATAGAATATTTATTTAGCATGTCAATGACCATCCAGTTTCCTTGGGTAGGTGCGTCATTCATATGCGCACAACCTCCCAGATCAAGATCTGTATTAGAATTTCCATCAACGGCCAAGAAAGCACCAAAGCTTTTAAATGTACTACTTTGTTTTACGGGTTGCCTCAATAGAACATTAATGCTTCTTTGCTCTTTTAAATTTAAATGAGATATAAATGAATTTATAAAACTTTAATTTTCGATCGTTGACATACTAATTAAAACCCATAAAATACGTTTTATGTTCGGTGTTTTGAGAGCAAGAGGTTCTGGGTTCAAATTCCAACAAAACCATCACTATTTCATATATTACGTTAAGAAATGCTATTTCCAACTAAAATAAACAATAACAATAATTTCATTATTATTTAGATAATTATAATTTCTGCAATTCTTTTTCCATAAAAAAACTAATATCATTCATATTTGATTTATAAAAATCGATTGAGAGATTTTTTAAGCATAATGTTTGGTCCAAAAACCTATGGTTGTTTTATCGAGCCTCCACAAAAACCAATTGTTTTAATTAATTTTCTTTACATTGAAAACATAGGATTATGATGCTTTCTCGTTATACAATTTGTTTAAATTTATAAGTTGCTGGTGGCTAAAGGAAAAAAATTGTTTCTTAATCTCATTACTTGCACAAACAATAATTTATTAAATTTGGATTAACAAAGTTAAAAACCTTCAATTGGGAAAGCTTCAATTTCACAAATAGTAAAAGATCCTATTCCATTATAAGGTTGTTGAGCAATAAGATATCTGTATGTAGGAATGCCAGTATCACAGTATACTCTGTGACGAGCACTTGGTTGTGCTGGGCTTGGATACTGACCACACAATGGATAACTGCCTCTGATTATGTCAGAACCACTTAGAAAATAATTTTGGTTTGTTAATCCAATTATAAAATAATCCATTCTGGTTTCTAAAAGAATAAATAACTTTAGATATTTTAGGAATATAGCAAATCGAATCATATAAAACCTTTTTTAATCTGACAAAATATTTCTTACCCCAAGTATCTCTACACCAAACGTCCACGTAATTAATAGAATATTTAGTTTGCATATCAACAACCATCCAGTTTCCCTCAGTAGGTGCATCATTCATATGCGAACAACTTCCATCATTAAGAACAGGATCATGGTTTCCATCAACAGCCTTGTCAGCACTGAAGGTAAGATAGGTACTACTTTGTTTTACCGGTTTTCTCAGTAAAACATTAGTGCTCCCTTTTTTAATTAAAAAAAATTATTATTAATTTTATATTTAAATCAACTTTCACTGCAATTCTCACAGACCAAATCAACCAAATACAAACAGTTTAAGTTGCGTTAAGCTTAAAGCAAGAAACTGTCAAAATTCCAGAAAAAAGTCAACCATTTTTAAATAAAACCTATTACTTTGCATTTTTTTTATATAAAATGATTGCAAAAAATGTTCAAACATCATCAAATGATAATAATAAATACATTAACTTTTTATAACAAGCAAATAAAAAAACTAAATTTTTAAAGCAAATTTTGTATATTTTAAAAACTTAAAAATTAAATTTTTTTTTTAAATTTTAGGTTTGTTATAAAAAATCAAAATATGAAAAATTAAAATTAACCTAATTAATTGACTTATTGCAAAACAAATTATTGAATATTGCATTGTCATCAAGCAAGGAGCAAGAGCATGTATGAAACATTTGAATAAAGTTTATCATCCAGAAGTAGATCAAAAATTGATTGGAACAAGTGAAAGTTAATTAAAAAAAAAGCTTTTAAAGTAGCTGAAAAATCGTATCGTAAAAATATTACACCAGCGAATAGTAACAAAAGATGTTTGTAGTTACTATAACGATGAAAATTTGTAGCGACATTATCCTATGTTTCTTTAATTTACTTTTTCTATAGTTTTTCTCACTCACTCACTCACTCACTCACTCACTCACTCACTCACTCACTCACTCACTCACTCACTCACTCACTCACTCACTCACTCACTCACTCACTCACTCACTCACTCACTCACTCACTCACTCACTCACTCACTCACTCACTCACTCACTCACTCACTCACTCACTCACTCACTCACTCACTCACTCACTCACTCACTCACTCACTCACTCACTCACTCACTCACTCACTCACTCACTCACTCACTCACTCACTCACTCACTCACTCACTCACTCACTCACTCACTCACTCACTCACTCACTCACTCACTCACTCACTCACTCACTCACTCACTCACTCACTCACTCACTCACTCACTCACTCACTCACTCACTCACTCACTCACTCACTCACTCACTCACTCACTCACTCACTCACTCACTCACTCACTCACTCACTCACTCACTCACTCACTCACTCACTCACTCACTCACTCACTCACTCACTCACTCACTCACTCACTCACTCACTCACTCACTCACTCACTCACTCACTCACTCACTCACTCACTCACTCACTCACTCACTCACTCACTCACTCACTCACTCACTCACTCACTCACTCACTCACTCACTCACTCACTCACTCACTCACTCACTCACTCACTCACTCACTCACTCACTCACTCACTCACTCACTCACTCACTCACTCACTCACTCACTCACTCACTCACTCACTCACTCACTCACTCACTCACTCACTCACTCACTCACTCACTCACTCACTCACTCACTCACTCACTCACTCACTCACTCACTCACTCACTCACTCACTCACTCACTCACTCACTCACTCACTCACTCACTCACTCACTCACTCACTCACTCACTCACTCACTCACTCACTCACTCACTCACTCACTCACTCACTCACTCACTCACTCACTCACTCACTCACTCACTCACTCACTCACTCACTCACTCACTCACTCACTCACTCACTCACTCACTCACTCACTCACTCACTCACTCACTCACTCACTCACTCACTCACTCACTCACTCACTCACTCACTCACTCACTCACTCACTCACTCACTCACTCACTCACTCACTCACTCACTCACTCACTCACTCACTCACTCACTCACTCACTCACTCACTCACTCACTCACTCACTCACTCACTCACTCACTCACTCACTCACTCACTCACTCACTCACTCACTCACTCACTCACTCACTCACTCACTCACTCACTCACTCACTCACTCACTCACTCACTCACTCACTCACTCACTCACTCACTCACTCACTCACTCACTCACTCACTCACTCACTCACTCACTCACTCACTCACTCACTCACTCACTCACTCACTCACTCACTCACTCACTCACTCACTCACTCACTCACTCACTCACTCACTCACTCACTCACTCACTCACTCACTCACTCACACTCACTCACACTCACTTGCTCAATAAAATACATTAGTCGTAACTCCACCTCATTCATGCCAGCATGTCCCAAGTCAAGACAAATAAGGAGAAAAAAAAGTCAAATTGTGGTCCGCAACAGGAAGTATTTTGATATACTGCTATTTGAGTTTTAAAAACCGGATGTAAAGGACTAAAATATAGTATAAAAAGACATTAGTCTTATTGCATTTAGTTTAAAAAAACTAAAAACCTTCGAATGGGAAAGCTTCAATTTCACAAATAGTAAAAGATCCTATCCCATTATAAGGTTGCTGAGCAATAAGATATCTGTAAGGAAGAATGTCAATATCACAGTATACTCTATGACGAGCACTTGGTTGTGCTGGGCTTGGATATTGACCACACAATGGATAACTGCCTCTGATTATGTCAGAACCACTCGGAAAATAATTTTGGTTGGTTAATCCAATTATAAAATAATCCATTCTGGTTTCTGAAAAAAAACTCTTAGTTTTTATTTCAAAAACTATGCAAACAAAAATAACTTTTAAAAAATTTTAAATTAACAAAATTTTTCTTACCCCAAGTATCTCTACACCAAACGTCCACGTAATTAATAGAATATTTAGTTTGCATATCAACAACCATCCAGTTTCCTTCAGTAGGTGCATCATTCATATGCGAACAACTTGCATCATCAAGAACGGGATCACGGTTTCCATCAACTGCCTTGTCAGCACTGAAGACACTTGTCTGTCTGTTACAACCTGAAAAAACCATTTCAAGTGCGCTGCTCTGAAAACAATATGTTCTAAGTTCAAATTTCAACAGACCCGTCCACGTATTTTTTTTCATTTATTATTTCATAATATGTTTTTTTCATAATAAAAAATAAATATTAATGTTATTCCTAACCTCAACCAAATTAATGCTTTTTTTTATTATATAAAACACAAATAGATGGTGTTTGTTTTTTAATAACTTCAGAAACAATAAAAGGAGTTGCCTGGAGATTGGCATGTGAAATCTTTGCCGCTGACGAAACAACGATTGTCGTTTTGATTTTTAAACCTCTGAAAAACTTAGGCAACTCCGAGTTATTCAGTCCAGCCAGCTTGCCATAAAAATAACAAAATTGCTTAATTTTTCTGATTTAAAAGATTTTCTGTAAGATTTTTTGTAGGTCTGAGACTCAATCTATAAACCTAGTGCTTAGGGTTTTGAATTGAACTTCTAAAGAAACCACTTTTTTAATGTTTTTTTTTAACTTCACTTGTCTCTCTGTTTGTTTGTTTGTTTTATTTGTTTGTCTGTGAAACAAAATTTACCCACTTTTCGACCACCTAGAGCTCTAAAAGTTTTAGGAAAGCTTTATTCTGGATAACAATGCATGAATTAAATGTTTTCGATAACAATGCATGAATTAAATGTTTTCGACATGAATTAGGCTTTAAATCAATTAAATTTAATCAAATCAAATTAATCAAGTTGTTATGTATAAGTCGCCAGAGGTCCGAAATAATTAAACAGTACGGATGTTTATTTAGAAGTCGCCAGAGGTCCAAAATATAGAACTAGTACGGATATCTATGCATAAGTCAAAAATTAAATCAATTAAAATTAATCAAATCAAATCAATCAAGTTGACCGTTACAGGTAAACGCAAATTCAACTAATATTCATCTACATAGAGCTTTGAAACTTTCAGAATAGCTGTATTATCGATAACAATATATGAATGAAGTGTTTTAGATAACAACTAATCCATACATTGAGTTAAATTTATGAATTTTGATTTCATATGAAAGAAATAAACAATATACAAGAATGAGCGTAACGGTTGTTTTAGATTCAAAAATTTTAGTTCGTTGACTCAGATAAAGAGGCAAATAAAAGCTTTTTTTAAAATTTATTTTTTATCTTTTTTTAAAAACAATTTTTAACATAAATAAACATTAAATTATAATGAATTAAATTTTTTTATTTTATTTAATTACTTATTTGCAGGTTTTAATAAATTAAACACATTTAAATAAAAGTATTTTCAATGAATGCTTGTTCCACTAAACATTTTTACTTGAAAAATTTTGCTCACCTGGTGTTGGTAATAAAAACAAAAATATCCAAATTATCATAGCAAATTTGATTCAATTGTTTTAATTTTCATTGATTTTTTTGAATTCTGGTATTAATTAAAACTTAAATATTTTGCTCGTGGTTTTCACAGCAATAAATTTTTTTTATAATCTTGTTAAATCTTAAAAATGCAAATAAGCATTTGTACATATAGCTGATATGTGTTAAATTAAGTTTTGTTTTATTTCAGACGTAGAACTAGCTTTTTCAAGTCGCATGAACATTGAAAAATAACTCGTTCTTTCAAAAGTTGCAGACAATTTATTCGTTCGTTCAAAGTTAAAATATAATGTGAAAGTAATTACGATGACAAGCGTTGATGCTATGTTACGGAATATTTTTGTTAAATTCTCTTTGAGATATGAATTTTATTATTATTGCTGTTCATTTCTATTAATTATCTATACTATCTGTAGTAGTCATTGAAGTGTATGATGGCTGTTGAATGCTAATAAAGAAGCTAGCAATGTTTAAATACGCGTTCGTCCGGGCGTACATGAAACGGTAATGTATATTATTATTATTGCCGGCAACAGATGAAAAGTTACAAGAAATTTCATCGAAGTCATTGCTTTGGAAGAAGTTTGTCAAAATACTAAATACTCTACTGTTTATGGATAATACCAAAATCTACCGTGCCAGCAAAAACGATTGTGAATTTGATTGATTTAAGAAAAAACGTCTTGGCAGTGTTTCTCATTGGTTTGACAATTTTTAAATAAAAATTAATCATAAAAACTTAACATAAAAAATTGTTCAGTTTTCGATGTGAAAAAAAATTTATACAACCATTACAAGCTGGTTGATACAAAATGTGCACTTCACATACTTTTAATGATGGATGCTAGTTCTTATTTGCGTTCGAGTATAGACTCCAAATAGTATTTAAATAAGAATAAGCAAAGTTAGCATTTTGCTGAGACTGCTAGCAAAGAACTTTGAGATGAATAGGATAGAGTCACTTGCTGGAGTTGGCAGTACAGGTGTGATGCCCATACAAGCAACGTTTGACAGATGAACTGCTTTTGTATAATGTGAACAAAGTATTTACTTTTTTGCAATTAGTTTGTTTTTCTTAGAGACTAAAAAACAATATATTATATCTCTAGAAACTTCTTCGTTGGCAACTCAAGCAGAAAAAGTCGCAACAAAGAATGCTAATACTTGATAAATTGTTTTGTTGCATGTTTAAACAGATATGTGTTTTTATATTTCTTATCTACTGTTTATTTTTGTTGTATGTTGTTTTGTTTTTGTTGCCTGTTGTTTTTTGTTGCGTGTTGCTTGTTGCTTGTTTTGTTCTTGTCTGTGCTTAAATATGTTCACATGTAATCTCTTCTCTTGACCAATTTTCAACCAATTTTCCAACTAGCTAGAAGTTTAAAGCTTTAATCGTAAATTAATGAAAACACATTATTTAATACAACGAGGATTTGTTTGTTTTATAAATTGTTTCATGCTATCATATAAAAAATATTACTTAACTTTTTATTTTTTTATACTTGAATAAAAAACTTTGCCAAGAAATAACGATAACCGGAAGTGGTAAGCATTTAAACCATTTATAATTAGTTAAACAACTAAAAACAGCTAAGCTCTCTGTTTATAGCTAAACTAGGCTGCTTGTTTATACCTAAGCTAGGCTGTCTGTGTCTGTTTGTACCTAAGCTAGGCTGTCTGTTTATACCTATGCTACGCTGCCCATTTATACCTAAGCTAGGCTGTCCGTTGCAATACCTCATGAAATAAAGCGTTTGTGCGCCAAAACATTCTACATCCACTGCTAGACCTTGTCACCTTGACGTATGAGGATGAGACTTATGTATCCATGTTTGTGATGTTATAAACTTTACAAAAATGGCGGCACAACACAAGCATGTTATAGTTTCAATTTTGTAATTTTTTTACAATTAAACTCCAACCTTGAAAATTTGAAGCAAGTTTTATACAATGATAAAAGTAAAGTTTAGACTTGTTGGTCAGAAATTAGTTTTTGTAACTTTAAAACAAAATGCTTTGGTTTTTATGGACGTCAGCAGAGAAAACAGACCATATAAAAAATAATTAACTTGTTTTGTTTTGTAAATTCTTTATATTTAAATTTGTTTTTTAGCATAAAAAATGAAGCAAAAAGTTCATGTATTTAAACATATTATAACTGCTAAAAAATTAGTTTGAAAGTATTTTTTAGTTCTTAAAAGTGACATTCTGTAACATTCTAATGAATTATTCTTAGACGTAGACCTTCAACCAAAAATTCCAGTTTTGATCATTAACAAATGCCGATTGGTTAACATATGCTGATGGAGCATCGTGGAGGATGCAAGTTTTACTTCTTGAATTTATTTTCTCAACACTGACAGATCGACATTGAAAAAGAATAAAACATTTGGTTATGCATTCCTGTTCACTTCCACATTTTGTTGCAACAATTGTGTTGTTGGTCAGTTTATTGTTTTGTTTAATTTTCCAAATTGTATCTGAAAAGTGATTGTTTACAAATGTAATGATGAGAAGAAGTCTGTATTTTTAAAAAAAAATCTAATTGATTGTTAATTATTTTGTATAATTTTTTAAAACATTGGTTATTACGAACAAGTTTTGAAACAACTTGAAACAAAGTATTCTAATAAAATAATGTTTTTAAAATAATACAATTAACAGTCAATATTTTAATGAAATGTGATAGTTTAAAAAATTAATTAAATTAAGCTTCTAGATTAAACAAATCAGGCAATAATATTACTAACTCAATACAGGATATGCTTCAATTTCACAAACAGATATAGCTCCAACTCCATCCGCCGGCTGCTGAATTATGACATATCTGTAGGCAGCAATGCCAGTATCACAGTATACTCTGTGACGAGCACTTGGTTGTGCTGGAGTTGGATACTGACCACACAATGGATAACTGCCTCGTATAATGTTTGTACCACTTAGTAAATAATTTTGATTAGTAAATCCAATTATGAAGTAATCCAGCCTATTTGCTGAAATTGCAATAAATACCATAAACAAAACCGTTTAAATTAAAATTATTTTATCATCTGAATTTAGATTCTTACTACAGCTATCTCTGCCCCAAACATCAACATAATTAATTAAATAATTTTTTTGCATATCCACAACAAGCCAATTTGGCATTCCCGCTAAATCAGCAGAATGGGAGCAGTGATAATTTGTGATAACCGGATCTCGATTTCCATCAACAGCCAAGGAAGACGTATATCCACCGTAATCAACACTTTGACGTGTAGGCTTTTTTAGAAGGACGTTTATGTTATTTTGACCTTTAAATATCATTTTTGAACATAATTTATTTATTTTGTCTTAATTTTGTTGATTTTTATTTTGAATCATTTAATAATAAACCTTGGACTATGGCAAAAGTAAACAGCACTTGAACCACAGTGAGTAATTTCATAGCTGCAATAAATGTTGATATTTTTTGTAAAATACTAGAAAATAAATTATAAATGATTAAAACAGATAATCATAATGAAATCATAATCAGATATGAAAAATCCAGATCGAGACTAACAAAATGTTTTAATTTGAGTTGGTTTTTGGGCAAAACATTTGAATAGAGGCAAACTCTCTGATAAGCATAATAAAATGAGTTAGTTGTGCAAGATACCTAAAATGGATTGGCCGTAAGGTAAAATATGCATAAATTAGCAAAATGTGTCCATAACTAAATAACCAAATTTGGTTATTTCTGTGATAGTTTTGTGATAGTTTGTCATAGATTGACAAACTATCACAGTTTATAAAATATGTTAACTGTTGTTTAAAATACTTTTATTTTTTACAGCCATCTTATCCAATTAAATGACAAACATACAACATAAATGCTTACCAAAACGTGTGTAATGCTCCATAAAAAAAAAACCATGGATTAGTCTAAGAACTACAATTTAATTTCTGTATTATACACTAAATTTGCTAAGTCACGTAAAGTTTGTTTAAAATTATTTACCGTCTTATTTTTGCTAGCTTTTAGATATTCACAGAAAGGTATATATGAAATAGTATCAATTGTAATGGGAAGTAGGCACGATATGTGCATAGAATACAGAATGAAGAAATTCAGAGAAAAGACTTGATTCATTGTTTGATTTCATATTAAAAAATAACTAAACGACCAAATGATGTGACAACTGGTAATGAGTACAAACTAAAAGGTAATTAATGGTTTGTCTATTACAATAAACATTTTTTGTATATGTATGTCTTTTTATTTGTTTTCTTTTTAAAAGAACAAATAATTTAATTTGTATCATGCATGTTCATTAACCAAAACAATAAAGACAAAAACATTTAACTCTGGAAATATATAAACAACATTATAAGGATAAACTATTGAGTAGAAACTATTATTTATTTATTTAAAGATATTTTAATAAACAATATTTTATGAATAATCTTGAATTTAAAATAAAATCTCCCTGACATAATGTATCTTTACTAACACTTTTTATCTTTTCATGATATTTTTTCGAGCTACTGGAACATATTCAATTGACCCTAAAAGAAGACTAGTTTAGGAAGTTATACGCTGGTGTGATCGATTTGCTTGTTTTTGATTCTTATTCGATATCAAAGTAATAACTAAAACTAACAATATTGGAAATTTTCCTCACTTCATTCTGAATAGCAAAAAACATTTGCTTGACTTTAAATAAATTCGAAAAACAGAACTTTCTTTTTCATTAATTTTTCTAAATGTTTTATCTTTGTGGCTATTTCGATGAAAACACCTGATTAGCAATCCTTTTTCATTAAGAAATTTTTTTTTTGGATTCAAATTTTAAAGTAGAATGCCGAATGAACTATGTTAATAATGAACATATAGGGTCAATATTTCACAGAATTAATTGGATCAAATATAATGGTCGTGAATATAAGACTAATTTTGTAATTTTAAGTAAATTTAAAGATGACAACCCCATATTTTCGAATATTGATTAAATTTTTAGAATTAATAATGTATTTTGTTATTACTAGATTTGGAATTTATTTGTTTCAACACTGATTTGAACTGTTACAAAATTAAAACTAAATCAGATGCATGTAATTATTTATTTGATTTTAAAAAGTTAAAAGTACCTTTTCCTTTACATTGTTATTATATTAATGACAAAATGGTGATTATTCCCAAATTTGATTTGATGATGTTTAACTTTTGACAATTTTTCTTAGGTTATTTATGTATATGTAATTTATGCTTTTATTGTAGTTTCATTTTTGACATTTTTGTGTTAAAAAAATTAAAATTGTTATGTCTTGTTATTGAATCTAAAACAAATTAAATGTTTAATTATATTTTATATTTACAAAATTATTAAATTTACAATATAAAAACTAAACATGAAATTTATTGGTAAAAGGTAACTTTCGGCTCATTTTGAGCCCGCCATACAAAATTTGGCTTAAATAAAGCCACTGGCTCAACTGTAACGCAAAATGTCTTATTTTGGCTCAAAGTAGACAAAAAAAAACAAAAATTGGCTCAATTGAGAAGATAAAAGACAGTATTATTTATTGGCTCATTTCAACCAACGCATGACCTACTCTGGCTCCTACTGGATTTTTTTAGATTGAAATCAGACAAAATGTTGGTTCAAATTGGTCCAAACCGGCTACTTTTTCTTTAGTGTGGCAGCATTGCTAAAAGACATTGACCATGTAAACTCGTATAATCGAAAATTAAACAAACGGTTTTAATTTCGATAATAATTTATAGAAAGAAATGTTGACGTTCATTTCTAAGCTGTTTGAGAATGTCACATACGAGTATGTTTGAGGTTGGAGCAGTGATGCTTTTCCAAAATTATACCATGGGGTTCGCATTCGCAGTGAATATTTTCTAACATTTTTTAAATATTAATATTGCCATTAAAATATTATTTGACAAAATAGCTATCCCCAGACCTACCAAACGTACACAAAAAATTTCATAAAAATCGGTTCAGCCGTTCGGATGAGTTTGGACACAAACAACGTCACGAGCTTTTTATATATATATATAGATTAAATCATTGAAAATATTTCCAAGTAGCTACTTGATTTTTACTATATTTTTTCGAGTTGGATTTTTTCACCCTAGTAAATTCTGCCAAGTTATGGCTCCTCAACCAACTTGTTACATAGAGAACTGCGTTCCAAGTGTTCAATAAGCCACTAATTAAGAGAAAGTATTGGCAGAGGAAGCGGGAAGCAAATGCATCCCAACTTTCGTGCGTCCATATTTTTCGGGCAATCATGGGTATGAGAAAAATCAAGAGCAAAGTTTTGGTAATAGTGACTAACCTATACAACCGACAATAAGATTAATTGAAAGTAATTTTTTTTCTGATTAACAGGGAGTTCGCACGAACCATTGCATTCACATCAAGGGGTTTGCGCAAACCCCTGCGAACTCCCAGGATAGCAATACTGGGTTGGAGCCAGGATTTGCTAACGGGGTGATACATTTTTTATGGCTCAATATTAAAAACAAAAGTCAATTTTTATTGAACTATAAAATATTTATTTTTATCAAAGCTTTAGATGACTTTTTGAATTCGGTAAGAATTTCATCGAACGATACAGTAATGTTGGGGTGGATACTTAAATTAATTAAGCCATCTAATCGTCTTTTTGATTTGAGCTGTTACGATTGGGAAAAAACTGGAAATTTGTAAATGTTTTCTAACTAATGAAATGAAATGTAAATGAAAATTGTACAGGATTTGATGTAGAGTTAGTCAATGTTAGACTTCTAGGCCACGAAATCACAACAGAACATTTGCAGTTTATCAGGCAAAATTTAAGTAAAACCTGTAATAAACTAATGTTAAAAGTTCATTTTGTTGAATAACATTGAAAAAGACTAGAAAACAAACAGATTAATAATTATGCATATTTCCAGAGACAAAAATCTAAAACATTTATAACAATGTTTAATTCTGTTATGTTTTAAGAAGAAAAACAAAGTATAAACATAAAATTATATTTTCTGCAAAACTAATTTGAGAATACTAATTAAAATGTTTGAAGATTCATTCTATGGCATGCTAACAATAGATTGTTAAATGAATACTTTCAACCAAACATTCCAGCTTGCATCATTAACATATGCTGGTTGATTAACATATGCTGATGGAGCATCGTGGAGGATGCAAGATTTACTTCTTGAATTTATTTTCTCAACACTGACAGATCGACATTCAACAAGTTGGTAACATTTAGTTATGCATTCCTGTTCACTTCGACATTTTGTTGCAAGAATTGTGTTGTTGGCCAGTTTGTTGTTTTGTTTAATTTTCCAGATTGTATCTGAATGAAAACGTATTGGTTGTCAGTTGCATTGACGGGATGAATTTGGAAATCCAATTCAGCAACAAGCTACTTTTTTGTTTTATTATTTGTATAAATTGTTTTTTAAACGATGATTAATATAAATAATTTTCAAAACAGCCCAATCAAAATACTTTGTTGAATTATATTTATAAAATATTGCAAACATATTTTTTGTTTAAGATACATTTTGTAATTTATAATTTTATTCAATTATTAGAAAAAGAAAAAAAGTCACTAACTCAATACAGGGTAGGCCTCAATTTCACAAACAGTTATAAATCCAACTCCATATGCCGGCTGCTGTATAATGACATATCTGTAGGCACCAATACCCGTATCACAATATACTCTGTGACGAGCACTTGATTGTGCTGGTCTTGGATACTGACCACACAGTGGATAACTGCCTCGTATAATGTTTGAACCAATTAGAAAATAATTTTGATTAGTAAATCCAATTATGAAGTAATCCAGCCTATCAGCTGAAATTGAAATAAATACCATCAACAAAACTGATTTGATTAAAATTTATTTTTCCGACTAAAATTTGCTTCTTACTATTGCAATCTCTGCCCCAAACATCAACATAATTAATTAAATAATCATTCTTCATATCTACAACGAGCCAGTTTGGCATTCCTGCTACATCATTCGAATGGGAGCAGTGGCCCGCAGAAACGCTTGGATTATGATCTCCATCGACAGCTAAAGGAGATGGCAAATTAATGTGATCAGAACTTTGATGTGTAGGTTTTCCAAGAAGGACATTCATGTTAATTTGACCTTTAAATAAAATTTTAAACACAGTTTGTTAAGTTAATTTTTGTGTTTTGGATTTTATTCAATTTTGATTACCTTGAATTTTGAATAAAGTGAACAAAACATGAACTGCAGCAAGTAACTTCATATCTGTAATATTTGTTATTGAATTATTTTAATAATACATTGTTTTTGCAGTAAGCAGCAGTATAAGTTTCGCAACAACTTCTGATTTTGATTATCATAAAACAAGTATCACAAGTGACATACCTAATTTCAGGTAATTGTCAAAAAACCAAGATAACTTTTTATAGAAAGTATACTTGTACTAGAACTTTAATCCCTATTGAACCATAGTCGTTGTTTCAAAATTTGTTTACGTTAGCGTTTTGATTTTTCAAGCTCTTAGACGTTCAAAAATAGTAAATATGAAATTATATATATATATATATATATATATATATATATATATATATATATATATATATATATATATATATATATATATATATAAATATATATATGTATATATATATATATATATATATATATATATATATATAATCGAAAAGGCGATCGATAGGTGCAAAAACTTGAACATTAGGCTACAAAAGAAAAATGCTGGAATCATTGTTGGCTTAATGATAAAAACAACAAAACATGACAATCAGTATCAAAAGCAGTCCTAAGTGATTTGTCTTCAGGGCCTTCTATTCCTATACAAGCGGGCGCAGCTTCGCCTGGCAAAAAAACAGGAGGGGAAGAAAAAAAAGGCTAAGGAAAATATAAAAAACCTAAATAACAAATTTGCATGCATATGGATTAAAGTTGAAGTAGAACTGAACGACGTGTGGCTTCACAACATTAACCCGATATTCTTTAATTAACGTTTAATGACCGTCTTATCTCATCATATCGGGATAATAATTCCATACCTTTCTCATTGTGACCACCTTCATTAGTGGATGAAATCAATTTTTTGCTACATCCTTGTACGCTATGAACCTAACATACCTGTCTTTTTGATTCTGTTTTGTTTACAATTTATTTAGTTTTTGAATAAAACACCATATTGCGTGAAAAAAACAATGTAAAGTGGCGCTGTTCAATCACATAATTTGAACATAATCATGAACACAAAAACAGGCTATATCGATAATATGTAGGTACTTGTCACCAAACAACTAGTTGAGAAGAATCTAGTTGACAAAATCATTAACAGATTTGCTACCATCTCAACACCGCTAAAAAACCGAGAGGTCAAAGTCTTCAACAAAACCTTGAAATCAAGATGTTCAAAACCCTAATAGTTATCTTACTAATACTAATTTTTTCCCCACTAAAACAACTGATGACCGAGGGTAATTGTCGTGTATTTTTCTAAAACATTTTTTGTAAACTTCTTTTTGTTCTTCTTAAAATAGTTGGTGACGGGACTGGATATGTGATAGTGTATTTTACCAGAAATTTTCAGAAGACTTAGCAACATTTTCCTAATTTTAATGTATTTGATAAATTTACGAAGGAAGCAAACGGGAAAACGAGCGGAAGAGTGAGTGGGATTAGGAAAGAGAGCGGAAGAGTAAGCAAGTTATAAGTAATATTTTTTGTCTTTTTATGTTTGATTTTTATACTAAAGTTGTATTAAATATTAACATATATTCTGTATACTGCAATACATTCTGTATACAGAAAATGCAAAATAAAACATCGATTATATAGAAAATCAACTTATCTGTAGCCTACGCTACTAAAAAATTGAGGGCCCCAATCTTGGAGTTTTTTTCGGAGGGAAGAAGGTCGGTTTTTTAGGGGAGGGAATTGAGTCCGGTTGCTTGGGGGGATAGAAGTCCCTGTTTGTCCTGTAAACTGAAAAAAATTAGTATTTTTTGGAAAAAAACACAATTTGTTGCACAATATATTTTTTCTATCCATGGAACGCATTGGAAGGGTTTTACATTCAAATTTTCAATTTTAACTTTTTTGCTATTTATATGTATAGGTATATTAAATAAAGAAAATACAGAATAAAAAAATTAGAGAAAATACCTGATTCATTGTTTAATTTCATATTAAAAGAAACTAAATAAACGACCAAATGATGTGACAGCTAGTAATAAATAAAAGCTAAGTAGTTATTTGAGATTAGTCTCCGTTACAATGCCAAATTCTAGGTATAGGTACCTATGCATATTTCTGCATATGTGAAATTAGTCTCCGTTACAATGCCAAATTCTAGGTATAGGTACCTTAGCATATTTCTTATTTCTGTGAAAAAAAAATTATTTTACTTGATTAATGTATGTGCACTTTGTGCATCAATCAAAAAGTTGTAGAAATAAAACTGTGAACATATATTTATTATTATAGCTCTGTTCAATTATTTTGTTTTATTTATTGAATAGCCTTAGCGAAAAAATAGCGAAAGCTGCCATAGCCGTCCGTTTTTAACTTATGGCTTATAAAGTTATAATTGTCATATCGGGTTGTCTAAGGTATTCTACGATAAGAGAAGGACAATGAAACACTATCATTAAGGGTTGAAATTTCTAAATCTGATCGTTTAGGTATAAGTTGCTGAGTTCATCGGTTAAAAAAAGAAGGAAAACGAGATTTCAAAGGTTAAATTTAGATGAAGAAAACTCTTTATTTATTAGACAAAAAACAGACAATGTCGAAAAAGTGGAATGGTTTTTAAATTATGAAATAAGATAAAAAAATTGAGAAGAAAAGGCAGATTAGCAAAGAGTTACTGGAGTCCGAAAAGTTATCATCACATGGTCGGTAAAATCCAGTCTGAAAAAAAATTAAAAGTGGGAGATTTGGTTTTGGTATACAATTTGAGAAGAGCAGACAGAAAATGTGACAGAGGCTGCAAACCGTATGTTGGCCCGTACAAAAATGATGGTATTACAAATAACGACAATCAAAAATCGTTCTGGAAAACCCTTACCAACCAGCCAACATGGACGCTATTTGTAGCCATACAAAAGACCAACAAAGAATCTGAGATTCTTGGAGAAATACCTAGTGAAATAGATAATGAAAGAAATGTTGAAATTAAATACCTTGGAAAACGTCTCCCTGACAACGAATGTTTTTCACTCACTACTCCGCAATGGAGAACTAAAATATGTAAAGAACTGCATTACCCATTGTAAAGACAAACAGTGATAAACGCAGGAAAAGGCCATTAGACGATCCTCTGATTGTTCAGGAAATCGTAGAAGACGGACAACTTTTTTTCGAGCAATTAGCTACGAAGTAACCTTTTCAGAAGAACATCATCCATTTTTTAGAAGTGCAACTTGTAGTGTTTGTGTTTTCAAAGATAAGAAATAAAAAAAACAGCATTTGAAGCTAAAATAGGAGCATGAGGTACTGACGTAGAACGTTTTTGCTCTACCTATCCTATTTAATATTCGGATTGCAGTTTTTATTGATCACCTTTATCTGAAAAAGCGTTGTGGTATTACTACAATCCGGCGATGTCTTCCGACAAGTAGGACATGTCTATCTACCTTAAAAGCCTTGGAAATAATTTTCAAAGAGTGAGGAATGTCAAAATCTTTTAGTAAATATTGTGGAAAAAAGCTTATAATTGAAGTAATTGTCTTTTTTGGTGTTTAGTTCTCGAACTTTTTTAAGACTATTTATAAATTGAGCTTAAATTTTAATTTTCCAGACTTGTTAATGTGTTTTTTAGTTGTATCGTCATTTTTTTATACCGAAGCTTATATACTCATCACAATGCTTTAAACATTGACAACATCTTGTTAACCTTGGCTTAGTTACTTGTAACTTTTGTATTGTTTTGTTTCAGCGGTTTACCAAATTTATAAAATGATTGTAAGAATACATTTTAGAACAATACATCTTTGGATGGTTATAGCTTCCACTTTTCCCGTCTCTCATCGATTGCATAAAACGATGACGATGAAATTAATTTCCGTTTATAACACTATTTGGTGCATTCCAGAGTTCATTATGCCGCGGTGGTCAGCAGTCAGTAGTTGCTAAACGTAGTGAGCGCAGGCGTGTTATAAAAGTTATTACGTAATTGTACACTATCATTCTTAAAAATCAAAGGAGAAGGCGCTGAAATAGAAAAAATATATATCATGAGATTTTAAAAAATCCGTCATTTTTGACGGTCTAACTCTAGTTGGACAATATTTTACGTAGCGTTAGTCAATAGTTAAACTTCTAAGCCACGAAGTTATAGCAGTCGCTAAATTATCTACAGCTAATCAGGCAAAATTAAAGTAAAACCTGTAATTAACTGCGTTAAAAGTTCATTTTGTTGAATAACATAAAAAAGACTAGAAAACAAGCAAATTATTAATTGAATGAATAAATATTTAAAGTGGCGTAAGTCCGTGTTAATGGACCTCAAGGCCACCGAAAATTTTCATATTTCCATTTGTAATTCTGGTATGTTCAAAGAAGATAAAAACAAAGTATAAGTTAAATAATCTAAATATTTAGAGATTCATTCTACAGCATGCTAACAATAGATTGTTAAATGTAGACCTTCAACCAAACATTCCAATTTGCATCATTAACATATGCTGGTTGGTTAACATATGCTGATGGAGCATCGTGGAGGATGCAAGTTTTACTTCTTGAATTTATTTTCTCAACACTGACAGATCGACATTGAATAACAACAAAACATTTGAGTACGCATTCCTGTTCACTTCGACATTTTGTTGTAAGAATTGTGTTGTTGGCCAGTTTGTTGTTTTCTTTGATTTTCCAAATTGTATCTGAAAAGGTTTTGGTTGTCAATTGCGTTGACGTGATGATCTCGAAAATCTATTTTAGCAACAAGCTAATTTTTTGTTTATATGTATACATTGTTTTGTGTTGATTATTATAAATAATTTTCAAAACAGCTTAAACAAATTATTTGAATTTTATTTATAAAATGTTACAAGTAGATTTCTTGTTTGAGATACATTCAGTAATTTATAATTCTATTTAAATATAAGAGAATTAAAAAACAAATTCACAAACTCAATACAGGGTAGGCCTCAATTTCACAAACAGTAATAGATCCATTTCCATTTGCCGGTTGCTGAATAATGACATATCTGTAGGCAGCAATACCAGTATCACAGTATACTCTGTGACGAGCACTTGATTGTGCTGGTCTTGGATACTGACCACACAGTGGATAACTGCCTCGTACAATGTTTGAACCATTTGTAAAATAATTTTGATTAGTAAATCCAATTATGAAGTAATCCAGCCTATCAGCTGAAATTGAAATAAATACCATGAACAAAGCTGTTTTAATTAAAATTATTTTTCCAATTAAAATTTGATTCTTACTATAGTAATCTCTGCCCCAAACATCAACATAATTGATTAAATAATAATTCTGCATATCCACAACAAGCCAGTTTGGCATTCCTGCTGAATCATTCGAATGGGAGCAGTGGTACGCAAAAACGTCTGGATTATGATTTCCATCAACAGCTAAATAAGATGGAAACTGAACGTAAGTAGAACTTTGACGTGTAGGTTTTCCAAGAAGGACATTCACGTTATTTTGACCTTTAAATAGAATTTTGAACATAATTTGTTAAGTTATTATTTTTTTATTTTGGATTTTATTTAATTTTTGATTACCTTGAATTTTGAATAAAGTGAACAAAACATAAACTGCAGCAAGTAGTTTCATATCTGTAATATTTGTGAATAAATTATTGTATCAAACAATGTTTTTGCATCAAACAGCAGTATAAGTTTTGTAACAACTTTCTTATTTTGATTATCATAAAACAAGTATAACAAGTGACAGAGGTGGACATGATTTGGGTTGGCCCATGGGCTGGTACGGGTTGGGATGGGTAGGGTTCAGTTTTTTGACACATGCCTGGGTTGGGTTGAATAAAAACTGATTTTTTTTATTTAACAAAAACATTTAACTGTGGGCTGGGTTTGATCAGAAAACTTAACGTTACAAGTGGGTCGGGTTGTGTAGGGTCAGCAAAAATAAACCCATTTCCACCTTTGTGACATACCTAATTTCAGGTAATTGTCAAAAAACCAAGATCACTTTTTTCAGAAAGTATACTTGTACTGAAACCTTAATTCTTATTGAACAATAATAGTGGTCTCAAAATTGGTTTGCGTATTTAGAACTGCCAATAAGCCCTGAAAAATTATTAAGATTAGTTATACATTTTGTTTTTTGTTATCTGCAGCACAGATTTGAAACATGATGTTTTGCCATTTCTACCCAAATCAGTTTAGACGTTCTGCTTTCTGACCGATTCCAAAGTGATAGTGAGCTCAACCGGTTGAGATTCGTATAAAGCATGTCTAATGAACGTTCACAGTCTGGAACTTGTGCATTTTATAAAAATTAATTATGTTAATGATTAGAATGACTATCATATTATGAAACAAATAAAAAACACTTAGATAGTGTGAAACATTCGTGAGATAAATTATCTAGACTGGGAGGAAAACGTCCAAGAGTCGAGGATAGGGCAAACTAAAATACTTTTGTTGATTCATACTTTTTTGACAAATTAAAAAACTAACATAAAAAATACATTCTTACCAAAACGACGTTGAAGTTTTTCTGAACAAAACGGTAAAGAAATCGAAGAGATTTTATTTTAATTTTGAGTAACACACTAAATACGCCAAGTCTCAAAAACCTCTTTACGAAATTGTTAGCGTTTTGATTTTTTGAGCTTTTTGACATTCATAATTATGTATATATATATATATAATTTGACGATCGATAGGTGCATAAAACTGAATGTTAGGATACAAAAGAAAAATGCTGGAATCATTGCTGACTTCCTGTTAAAAGTAACTAAGCGTGACAACTAGTATTAAAAACAGTGTTAAATGAATCAGAAAACAATTTCTGATTTGTCCTGTGCAATGAAAAAATTCAGGTATTTTTTGGGGAAAAGCACGATTTTTTGCACAGTGAATTATTTGTATCCATGGAACGCATTAGAGGGGTTTTACATCCAAATTTTTAATTTTTAAGGGCCACCATAACATATAATAAATAAATATATATATTTCAATATATAGTACCTTAATATATATATATATATTATATATATATATATATATATATATATATATATATATATATATATATATATATATATATATATATATATATATATATATATATATATATATATATATATATATATATATATATATATATATATATATATATATATATATATAGAAATAGGCACGCTATGTGGAGAAAATACAGAATAAAAAATTCAGAGAAAATACCTGATTCATTGTTTAATTTCATATCAAAAGAATCTAACTAAACAATCAAATGATGTGACAACCAGTAATAAATACAAGCTAAGTAGTTATTAGAGATTAGTCTCCGTTACAATGCCTATTTCTTGGTATAGGCACCTATGCATTTTTCTTATTTCTGTGGAAGAAAGCATTATTTTACTTGATTAATGTATGTGCACTTTGTGCATCGATCAAAAAATGGTAGAAATAAAACGTAAAAATATATTTATTATTATAGCTTTATTTAATTATTTAGTTTTATTTAAAAAATAACACATGCAGCTAAAGCTGCAATGACTCTTAACTCTTGGCTTACAGCCTTATAATTAATTTCATATTGTGTTGTCTAAGGTTTTTTGTGATAATAGGTAGACAATGGAGCACTGTCATTAAAGATTGAATTTTATAAATGTTATCGTTTATAAGTTTTTGATGTTAACCAGTTAAAGAAAGAATAAAAACGAGATTTCAAAGATTAAATTTAGATACAGAAAACTGTTTTTATTAGACAATGAAACAAACATTCTCGAAGAAATGAGATGATTTTTAAATTATGAAATATGATCAGAAAAAAAATATTGAGAACAGGATGCAGCACAGCACGTGTGATAGGAGTTACCGGAGTCCGAGAAGTTGGCTTCATAAATATGACATGATCCTGAAAATACAGTCTGAAACTATGAAAACAGATAATAAAAATTAAATCAGCACGTATAACTTTTAGTTGATGCACATATGTTGTGTTATAAACTGTATAATAATAATAATAATAATAATAATAATAATAATAATAATAATAATAATAATAATAATAATAATAATAATAATAATAATAATAATAATAATAATAATAATAATAATAATAATAATAATAATAATAATAATAATAATAATAATAATAATAATAATAATAATAATAATAATAATAATAATAATAATAATAATAATAATAATAATAATAATAATAATAATAATAATAATAATAATAATAATAATAATAATAATAATAATAATAACAATTATAATAATCTTTTACATAATTAACTATAAATCCACATTTGCTTCAACAGCTAGAATTGGAAGTTAATTGAGAGCCTGATAATAGACGTGTACATTCGAGAGTTTTGATACATCTGTTGCATAATTAGCAATGTTTTACATTTTTTAATAGTAAAATGTAATGATGATTAGGAGCCTGTTAATAGTCGCGTTGTACTGTGTACTTTAATTATTTAACAAAGCAAAGATTCATAACAATGAATTTTCTACAAGATAAACAATTATTCTCTCCATGTAAAATACTAATTCTGTGTGTATGAAGAAGTACATCATTTTGTATTTTAGTTAATATTACAACCGTTTTATTGGCGTGCGTTCAGTACAGTTTGCAATTTAATCATTTGCTAAAAAACATCTTAATCAGTGTCGAAGGGAACTGTTTGAATATTAATAAAGTCGATTAGACATATTAATTCAAAAATAATTGGGCGTTATTATTAAGAATAAATTTTTAAGGGTTGCTCACACGGATGCTTAAACAATTATAACTGACTCATGAGAGATTCGATATAAATCGTTTAAAATAAAGCAACTAAAGCCTTGAAATCATTAAACCCATTTACGGGCATTACTGCTTAACACAAAATAGTAAAAACATTAAAAACTAAGAAATGCATTGAAGAAGTACATTTTTATAATGTTTAATCTTTAACGAATTGTGTAAATATTTGTAACAAATTCAGAATGCCATTTTAAACAGACTCAGCCCTCAAAATTTCAGCAAGTATATAAACAACAAGTGATAATAATTAATTTCAACTGATAATTATATTATAATAAATTATAATAATTTCATATAACTTCGTAATTAACGTAATATTCTTCAATATTATCGTACTGTTCTTTCGGATTTTTAACAGGTTGCTTAGAAACGATCTTACACGAGCGTGAACTGTCTATTGCAGTGTCGTAACTGAGCTTCTTTTGGATCGCTCCGAAGTTGATTTCGGCATAATGGAGATGACTTGCAGTATCAATCGCGTCTGAGTCCTTGGAGGAGTTGATCTTTTCAGGGGGTTGGCTAACTAGACTCGTTGTTTCTTGGAGGACATTTTGATCATTCTCATGTCCGCGATTGCTGAAATAGTTTTTTTTATCACTATTCTGTCAGTCAGTGAAACTAAATTACTCTACAACCAAATTGATAACTTTTTTTAAATAACTAACCATTTATTTTTTTTGGCAAAAAGGTATTTAAACTGTAACCAATTTGTTTTATAACAATATTGTTACAACATTTAAAATGATGTGTATTTGTTTAAAACGTTTCTATGCATTTACAAATGTTTTAATAAATAATAAATAATACAAAATATAAATATAAAATAGTTATTAGAGAATTGTATTATTACAAACCTTGACCTTGACCTAGGTATGATTCTCTTCATGATTAAAAAATAGACCACAACGACTATCAAGACCACCAAGATTCCAGTCGTCATAGTGACGGCTGCATTTAATAAACAAAAGTATATCTAAATAATATATTTGTGTATGTTATAATGAAACTAATATTTATAATTTTTATTTTGTTATAAATATTTAAAAGCAGAGATATTAATTTTCATTTTTTTAAAGTAAATTTTAACACATACTATAACTGAATGCAAGTTTTTTTTTCAAATGGTTTATTAAACTATTTTAAGCAAACAAATACCTGTGATTGTAGTACCAAATGAGTCAACGTTTTCGTCATTATTACCTTGGATGAGAAATAGATATATTAATATATAAGATAACAAAAAAAATAACAATTCAAATAAAAATCTATTTTTTTAGTATATTATTTAATTTAACAAAATTAAAAAGAAGTAGCTAATCGCTTGGTTGAATTAAATTGACATGTTCTACTAACCTGATGCACATATTGTTTCAGTATTTGTGCTAAGTCCTTCTGGAGATGTCGAAATAAATAATTTTAAAATAATTATTTTTTCATAAATGTTTAATAATGTTGTTAAATATTTTTTATGCATTAAAATTTTCAGTATCTTCTGAATCAAATCTGTACACATATCATCTTAGAAGACTTTAAAAAAAATATTGGTTTCAATAACCTATTACCATTTTCAGTAGCATTTATACAAAGCGCCGGATTTTCAGTTCTACTAGAAACATCTGAAGTTTGAGCAATCTCTGACATGGTAAGACCGTTAATATGCCAAGAGTGCAAACTGGGTTCGTCAGTGTTCTAGCTATATATCTCTTGTTGAACACCTCTTCAAGCGCGCTGTTCGTGCGAGCTATTTCGCATCACGACACAGTAGAACTTTTACTGTTTGACTGTCTACATAGTTTTTTAAAAATTTAAAATATGTCTGTAAGAAGTCTTTTACGGATCATTTTATCAAAAACCCATATTTATCGTTTCAACTATGTCTGAACTTTTATCATCGTAAGACGAGTAAGACGATAACTGATCACATTGCTTCTGATCTCATTTGATCTATTTCTGTAGACTTACAACACAAACAATTCAATCTATTCAAGCTTTAGTTCTACATTAACCAATAATGAATAAACTTCGAACCTGTCTTATTAGGCCCTTTTGAAAGTAATGATTTAAAAATAAAATAAAGATCACTCCTATGGCGTGATAACCACTAGAGGTCATTAAGGACAATCAAAGTTCATGTAGTAAAAAGTTTTTAATGAAAGTTAATTGGTTTGCCTAAGCTATCTGCTGCGGTCATCAAATGCAATTAAATATCTCATTTCACATTCCTTCATTAGCTCAATCTCAGTGCATTATACCAATTTATTAATAATTTTCATAAATAATATTAATATCTATAGTATTAAATATATATCTTTTTATATTATTTTGATTTAACCTGATATATTTTATAAATTTGTATTTTGATGTAGCCTGAGATGTTCAACTAGTATCTTGAGACCAGACAACGTGCTTTTGAGTTTCAGTAAAAGGTGCTATAGAACCTTTTAAAAAGTGATTGAAGGCAAGACCAAAGTATTACTAAAAAAACTCAGGAATTTAAATAGAATATGTAGGCAAACCACAGTTTTTACCGTTTTTACCGTTTTTACAAGTTGTCCTACATGGCACGGAAGAGTTTATCACATATCTAGATGAGATAAACTCATCTTGATATGTGATAAACTCATCATAGAGAGTACATTACACCGAGAAAAACTAGACATAATTCTAGGCTTGTATAATTCAGATTTGTAGAAAAAAAGAAGTATACTGGAATTTGGAACTTTTTAAATTAATTTATTTTCGATAACCGTTAAAGTGGTATAGTGTCAGACGACTTCTAATCCATAAGAATTTGCCGGGAATATACCTATATTCATAGCTAGAATGTGCGCATAGTAATTCTTTTTAATTAGTATTTTCAATACCTGCAACGCCCATCTGAGATTTTGTGGATTAAAATGTTTTTTTTTCTTATAAATAAAACTGTAAAATTAATCACTTAAATTATTACAAAAACGTCGTTGAAGGTAAAACGTGACTTTGAAAACAGCAACGAAGATTTTTACTAAAAAATCATTCGATTAACTGAGTGACCATTGAAAATTTTAACTTATTCATTGTAAAATGTATAAAACTAAATCAAAACGTAAACAAAACAATAAATTTGTTTACAAAAATAGATAGTTTGCATATATTAAAAAATAGAAGATTGCTTCAAAGGTTAAGTTTTCTGGGAGACATTGCGCTTGATCAGTGACGTGTCCATGTCAGATGAGTAACTGACCGTATCCTCTGGGAAGGTGTCGTCCCCGAAGAAATCGGCCGACTGAACTGATCTTGAACTCAACCTGTCGCTTAGTGGAATGCTGTTGTGTCTTTTAAAAAAAACAAATACAAACGATATTACATAAAATTTATTGCAAACTTTATTTAAAATTACAGAGCCCAGATAACAAAGTTCGTAGACGAATCTTTTATATTTTGGAATTCAACGGAACGTTTAATAAATTCTTTTTAAAATTTTAAAATTAAAGTATTATAAATTAGAAAATTTTCAAAACTCAACAGAATTTGTTTTCATAAGAAAAAAGTATATATCAAAAGTTTCATTTTGATTGAATTACACTTTCATAATTTTTCCACAAGAAAAACCGGCGGCGAAGTTAATATAGAGAATTTAATTTTTTTTATTATTTTGTTCAATTACAGTCGGATTTAAACAGTTTCAAAGCTGTTTGTCAACATTAGAATTATTTCAAAACAGTTAAGTTTAACGACAACACAAACAAAAGCCAGCATAAGGTAAAATAGAGAATACCCATCAAAGGTGCCAACTACCAACTATATTAAAAGTCATTTATTCATCTTACCTCACTGGTATTGTGTATATCCGACTCTTCCCTAAACTGCGGAACATTCCGGAACGAACCAAATAGACCACAAGAAGAGCCAGCATGGATAGAAGTACAATAACGACTACGGCACCAATTATGATGTTCATGGTTGGTGACGTAGAGGATGGAGTTGCGCTGTTTCCAGGTTGGCTATCCAGGGCGGATGGTTTTGTCGACGCTAAAGAATAATAACGAGAATAACAATTACTGAATCAGCTGATTTAATTTTTTTAAATAACTTGTTGATGTTAAACTAATGTTTAATACAACTTTCGTTGGTGCAAGTTGATTTCCTGACACCATTCTGACACAAGCAGTAGTAACCAGCAATTATATCCACGCACGTTCCATTTCCACAGGGACTTGAGATGCATTCATTTATGTCAATGTTGCATGACTTGCCTAAAAATGTTTCAAAAATGTGTTAATTTACAGAAGTATGTTTTTATTGTGTTTATAAACTAAAAGAAAATCAAAGTTTTAGTCAGCTAATCCTTTGTTAAACGCCGCATTAACTAATCATCAAACTAAAACAGCTAAAAATTTTTAAACCAAAGCTTTCGAAACTGAGCCAGCAACCTGAACACCTAGCACTGGGACGTACAACAGTAGCAACATGAGCTTGGGGCAAGTTCACAAGCCTCATACGGTCAGTATACCATTTAGTTTTGAAAAACAATTATACGTAAACTGTTAAAAAACTAAAATAAAAATTTCAAGTAAAAGATTGACTTCACCAGTATAACCAGGATTGCAAGTGCACACGTAATCCTTGCCGTCGAAGACACAATCTCTTGAATTGGAGCTGTTGCAAACGCTTTTCTCGCATGGGTTGAACTGAATAAATAAGAATATATACATATTTAAATACTTACACCAACAACACTAGATTAATTTCTGTTTTAAAAAAACATACCTTTGTAGAGCAGGTCTGTCCTATATAGTCAATTGGACAGACGCAGGTTGGTTGTCCGTCAGCAACAGTACACGTACCTCCGTTCATACAAATTCCTGGTTTACAAATACGCCTGTCTTGCTCGCAAGTTTCGCCTTCAAATCCTAAGGTTAGAGGTTTTCCAAATCAGTAAGAATAAAGAGTTCATTATATGCATTGCAGAGATATTTTTATAATCTTTAATTTTAAAAATATGTATATGATGGATTATAAGACTTGAGAAGCATTTATTAGAACGATGCCGATCTTTCATGCGGAAATTTATAAAAATGATAAAATTATTATTCAGCTGCACATTTTCTAATGTGAGTTGAGTAAGAAGAAATAAAAAGTTCAAAATACCTTCTAGGCAGGTGCATGTAAAAGAGTTTGCACCATCAACACACGTTCCACCATTGGTACACGGAGATGACAGACATTCGTTGACATTCTCTTGACACAAACTTCCCAAGAAACCCGGTGAACATGAACAAACGAAACCCAGTTCATTGGTTTTTGATATGCTGCATTCACCACCATTGCTGCATTCATTTCTCGTACACAAGTTCAAGTTTGTATTTTCGCAGTACTGCCCTGTGAAGCCTTAAAAAAAGGTTTAAGTAAAACAAAACAAGTTATTTATGAACATAACTTTTGATAGTGTTATCATCAGTTAATAATGAAATCAGTTTAATTGAAATTATAAGACAAAACAGAGTTGTCCATTCTTAAATGCAGCATGCTGAAAAAGTTTCGAGTTTTGTTTACAGTAGATGCACGATAAAAACATATTTCATTGTGATTTTAAATTAGTTAAACTTTAAAGTTTAATAATAAATCTAAATCAAAGCTACCTGGAAAACATTTGCAAGTGAAGGTAGAATTAGTCGGAGAAGTATCAGGACCGTCAATGCACTCTCCGTTGTTATGACATGTCAACCTATTTGTTTGACAGCCATCAACATTCTCACAGAAGTCTCCGTGGTTCGGTTGACAGCAGCTGCACGAATACGTCTCCTGTTTAAAAGAGTAGGAACAACTTTAAGTTAATTTATGTACCATATTATAAATATTGTTTAAAAATGAATTTCATTGTTTTTTTAATCGAAAGATTTTTTTTAAATGTTAAAAACAACGAAAAAAAGTAAACCTCTTCAAAAGTAGCTGTACACTTTCCTTTTCCATTGCAGATCAGCCCAGAATTGACTCTTCCTCTACAGGTTTCTTCAAGTACTGTGACGTTCAGTCTAAACCCAGTCTCGCATCGCACCCACGGTGATGAACTACTGTTGGCTTTACATGCATTATTAATAAATTTAATAAATTTAAATTAATAATAAATATAATACCAAGAACTTGTAGCTGGTTATGTTTTCTTTTATTGAAATTAAATATAAACGATGTTAGTAAGTCGTATGACGCCGTACAAAATACTTACGAAGACATTCGTTACACTTTAACCTGTCTAACTGTTTAACAATATGTTCACATAAATGCTTGCTAAACCTACCTAATTACTTTTAATTAACTAAGCACTAAATCAAGCAGCTTCCATCCTGCCAAGAATTGTCACTACGGTCGATACGAACCTACAAAGTAGTTGTTCCCCGTTTTCAAGACTGGAGTACTGGTAGTTGGCCTGTGGTCACTCGGAAAGAAGGAACAACTGATGAAACCTCTTTCGTCGGTTACGAAATATTGTATCCCTGTAGTTGCTGATCTGAAACGAGGATTGCATAGTTGAAGCTCTGAAATTTACTTAAATTATTTAAATTAATTTAAATAATAATGATAATAACAAGGCTTAATTGTATACATTAAGATACCATAAAAATAAATGCTAATGAGATATTTTTTTATATTCGATAGACGAGTCGAGCATTTGTTCATTTTCATAAATGTACTTAATAAAACGAATAAATTAATGAATAAAATGACTTGCTTGAATGTGATGCTGGCGGTTGGTTGAGTAAGAAGTGGAATCATCTGATGTCTGACGTCTGCATAGTCAGCTGATTCTCCATAACAGGATGGTTTGTCGTGACATACCTACCGAAACAATAACATTTGAATGTGTATGTATAAATGTGATCATTCTGAGACAGATTTTTTTTGTATTAATTGCCATATTTGCCATTATTTTATTGAAAATAAATAAATATAAAAACTCTAAGAGAGCTTACTTTGTCAATATCCCATGTTACTTCTAGCTTTGGACTGGTTGTCTGCCATAGAACCAGTTGAGAGGGGAGCAGTAGAAGTGAACAATTCAACTGTTGCCCGGCATAAACGAGTAACGGTAAATGAACAACCATAAGAATCCATAGCTTTCGAAGCATATTGACGTATTGCTATACTCTTTACTTTTTTTTTGTATAATTTATTTATTATAATAAATTTAAAAATTACAAATAACGTGTCGAATTCGATATTTAAGAGATGAAACAACAGAAACGTCGGTCGAATGAGAATAAATTCGTGATAATTTCGCTTCGAGATGTAAACAGAAAAAAAACACAAATGATACAGCTGCAAGTTTACTCATCACGCTCACCTGTACAGGTGTGCACGCAAACCTAATCCAGGTGTTGTCATCGAGCGGTTTTGAATAAGGACCCTTTTAAAAGCAACATGTGGTCATTTTATTTTGTTTTCATCAAAATTCGTGTCGCATTGTTCTCATCTTCTCTGCACGTGATCAAACTTATTTTTTCTATTATTTTTTGTTATTTTTATGGCTTTCACTATTATTTCTTATATTTAAATAATGTATTACTTAACTGTAAGATGTCACATTTGTGGAATTATTTTATTTCAATTTTTTTTGGTTAATTGGTGTATTATGTATATGCTTTGTTTGTGTATATGTGTATATGTGTATTATGTATATTTTGTAAGTTCATATTATTGTGTATATTTTTACATGTATATATAGTTATATATACGTGTATTTTGTGAGTTCCGTTTATGTTTGTATATTTGTATATGTATATATTAGTCCATATCCTTTTCCTATTATAGAAGGTTAGGAGAAATTTAGAGCTTTAGGAGTGAACTCCGCCTTGCTTTTGCGAGCCTGTCCTCTCTTTAGCGAGCCAGCTAGAGCCGAAGCTGAGTAAATTGGATCAAACTATAATTTACGTGCTGCTATATCGGTCTTAGAACACCTAGTGTAAAGGACTCTGAACGATTACAAAAAAAAAGCTTTAGGAGTGCCACTCCACCTTGCTTTTGCGAGCCAGTCCCAAGCCTGGATAAGGAAGGTGGAAAGTAAAATGTCAAATTATGATCGGTGACATTAAGTACTTCGGTAATTCCTTCACACATCTATTTGATTGAGCTTTAAAGCACTTGGTGTGAAGGACTATAAACTGATTTAAAAAAGCTTCACGGGGGGTGGAGTGTTCGAAAATCTTTCAAAAGGAAGTAAGAGAGAGAGAGAGAAAGAGAGTAGGATAGAGAGAAAATAATACCTGTTGTTAGACAAGCTGACAAAAGTTGTTTAACTTGTCAAAAGAGCTGCTCGGATTAAACAAGAAAATTCTACAAAATGCGATATTTAATTGAGTCAAGAAATGATGTTCAAAAGTTATATTAAACAAAGTTTTATTTCGAAGAGTATTGTCTTAGAAACAATTTCAAAGCATTTAACAGATAATAATAATCGCGAGCAAGTTATTTCGACATCGTTGACATTAACCATCCAAATAGTTTGCTAATTAATCTATCTAAACGATGGCTCATCCATAATTCTGTATGTACAGCAACCTAGTCGTCATTACCTTCCTTAGTTTAATGGTTTTTGTGGGGTTCTGAGAGAACTTTCAGATTTTAGACACTGCTGCGAAGCTACCATGATATGTATATAAACAAATGCATCATTCCAGGACCAGCGCATTATCCAGTTATCAATCAAGCGTGTTGAAACACGTTCCAGCTACGAATGAACTTGAACACGCAAGGAAGTTTTTTCTTATGTAGTTTTCCATACGGAGTTTTTCCAACTAAACGTTATCAATTAATTATCAATTAATCATAGTTCTGTAAGCACAATTGTTTCTTAATGGAGTATAACTTAATTTATTGTTCACTGTTTCAATTATTTTTTTTAATAGGTGATTCAGTTTTATTATTATTATTATTATTATTCCTCTTATTATTTAGTTTAACGTTTCAACTGATGTTTAGATGGTGGTGGCTAAGCGGTAAAGCGTTCGCCTGTCACCTCGTAGGTCGGCGGTTCGAATCTCACTGGCGTCACCATCGCAGCTCCCTTAAGCAAGGAGTTTACACGCATTGCTCAGGTTGAGTGTCTCGCGGGGTTAACAACTCCTTTCACTAACCTTAAAAAAAAAAAAAAAAAAAAAAAAAAAAAAAAAAAAAAAAAATAATTTATTAGGCTCCACGTTTCAAATAAAATCACTGATTTCTTAACAAAACACAGACAGCTTTTTTCAATTAAGAGAAGAGAACGAGAATCCGAGTGAGGAGGACGTAAAAAAGCAATTTTGATATGAATAAAATGATAATATTAGCGGAATGTTGATATCAACAGAATGCTGATATAAATAGAATGTTGATATTACCGGAATGTTGATATTACCGGAATGTTGATATTAACGGAATGTTGATATTAACGGAATGTTGATTTAAACCGAATGTCGATATTAACGGGATGTTGATATTAAAGAAATGCTGATGTTAATGGAATGTCGATATTAACGGGATGTTGATTTGAACTGAATGTTGATATTAACGGAATTGTTATAGAAATTGAATGTCGATATAAACGTAATGATTATATAAACGTTCAAGTTTTCCGTGAACAACCAGCAGGACACGTTACACAGCTGTTCCGTAGTCGTTCTTCTTGCCCTGGTGTTTTCCCGAAGTGGAACCGCTTGCCCGACTTTGTTTCGGATATATGATTGGCGACTTTTTGAACGGAGGACTTAGAATCTCGTGGAGTGACGTCGAACTGGAGACGTCATGATGTCTGCCGAGAGTACTCCAACCGGAGTTCCTGTAACCGTCGGTTGTCATCCTGACGTCGTTCGTACTGTTTCTGTAGCGCCTCATGTTGGCGACAGACGACTGTCCTCCTCCTCCTGTCTCTCTGAAGTGGTTGTCGTAGGCCGGAGAAAGAATCGGATTGTTTAACAATGCAGCTTGCGATATCGATCTAGCCGATGCCTGATGGCTCGTCGGTCCGGACACGTGCATGCTTGCAGTGGTGTTTGTCATCATCATCATCGTCATCGTGGGACACGGAGATGCGTTCGTCGAGTTGTTCTGATTCGAGTACCTGCTGACAGTTTCCGATTGATTAGAATCGAGCAGATGTTCAACGTTTTGTGCCGGGCTCGAGAAATGAGCGCCGACGTGTCTACTGTCTTTGTAACTCGACGTCTCAGTGCCGGTTGTTTTCAATACTTGCGACCTCATCGGATCGGCAAGTTTGGCCCGGGCTGGCAGCGTGGCGTAAATGTCGGGGGGCCTATTGTTCTTGGTGGGACCCGGCACTGAACCACCGGGCATAATGGTTGTCGCTTTTTTATTATTGCAGTAATCTTTGTCGAACGATGCGCTCGGGGTTTTTAATATCTTCTTCAGAGGGACTTTGTCCGCGTTGGGGATTTTTACTTTTTGATCGCCAGATGGGCTGTGCTCGATCGAGGTTGTCATCACCTTGGCGTTCGTCGTCTTCAGGATGGGCTTATTGCATATCGGATTCTTGCATGGCTGGTGCTTCGGCGTTTGAACTGTTGGACATTTGAGTACGTTGGATGAAAAATTCGCTATTCTTATTTTATTTGAATCTCGTTTGCTGGTTTCCACGCAGTTTTTATTCAAATTATCTTCGCAAAGCTTCATTTCCATAGAGGTAATGTCATTTCTCGTTTGCAAATTTGAAGGTTTTTGATTGCTCAAAATATCCGGTTTCGCCGGAACATTTGAGCACTTCTTATCAGATTTTTTCGAAGATGAAAAGAGAGATTTGCAAACAGATGTCTTGCGGGAAGAAAAAGTGTTGCTGGAGATGTTTTCTGGATTCTGTTTTGAAGTTCCATCTAGATCCTGCACGAGTTTATTATCGTTTTCCTGCCCGTCTTGGAGTTGGCAGTTGATTTTTTCTCCGTCAAACTCGAAATTGTTGGTTATGAGCTGATCGCAGCTGGAGCTGTTAATCTTCGATTCGCTTTTAAAATTGACGTGTTTGTCTCGCTCGCTCACCAGCAGCTGTCTGTGTTTCTTGTTCGACTTTCTCCTCTTCACTATCTTTCTGGCTCGCTGCCTCTTGCTGACGACGCAGACAAGACAGATGAGCAGAGACCCAAGCAGCAGGACGCAACCTAGTATGACCCCGAGTATGACTTCGTAACTCACCGAGATCCGACTGCCTTTCGATCCGTCGAGCAATTGTGAAGGTTTTTTATCGACGAGCAACACTTGGTAGGTCACCTCTGACCTGCCGGCAGAGTTTTCTGCGATGCATTTGTAACTGCCCGTGTCTGATCTCTTGGCATTGAAAATGTTCAGAATTCCTCGGACGTTTTTCTCGTCCGTGCTTCTCAGCGACGAAGAGTAAAAACCGTGTTGAGATGTCAGTCGCGGATCAACTGGTTTTCCACTCTTTGTCCACGTGATTTGTGGCTCTGGATCCCCCCATGCGACGCAATCGATCGTCGCATTAGATCCCCACGTTATTTCCACTGTAGATGCATTCTGGTGATTATCCAGGCTGTAGATAATGCTGGGACAGGCGAACTTCTCCGGACTGAGATGTTTCCAGCTGACGCCCCTCAACAAGACCGGAGCGTCGCAAATAGGAGAATTTGATCCAAAGTCCCAGTTCGGAATCGCCTGGACGCCCACCCTCAACCAGCGTAGATGACAGTCACAATGCCAGGGGTTATTGTAGAGACGAAGGACGGTCAGACTGCCAAGGGAGCTAGCCAGCTGGTGACCGAGGTGTCGCAGCTGGTTGTTTGCCAGATTCAACTCGAACAGTCGCGTCAGCGGTTGAAGCGCAGTTGGGTCGATGCGTGAGAGGCGACAGTTCTCGAACTTCAAAGTTTCGATTTGAGTCAAATAGATCAGGTCGTCGGCAGCGAGGTAACTGATCGGGTTGTTGTTCAAGTTGAGACTCCTCAGCGAGACGAGATATCGAAACGCAAATTTAGGCACGAAAGTCAGCTGATTGCTTTCCAGATCGACGATTTGGAGATTGCGAAGTTTTCTGAACGCTTCGTCGTCTACGGACTCGATCCGATTGTTCACCAGAAGGAGATTTTGAAGAGAGGAGTAGTTCTGGAAGACGTTCGGACCGAGACGAGTTATCTGGTTCTTGTGCAGGTTCAACGACTTGAGGTCGAAATCTAAATTCTGAGGAACTTCGACGAGATTTAAGTTCATGCATTCAGCAGTTTTCAATCCGTATATCGTGATGAGTGAACAACCGCCATCTTCTTCGTTTCCACTCAACGAGGTGACGAACAAAGAAAGGATGACAAATCTTGTGCAGTGATTGTAAGTTTTCATCTTCGAGTTTTACTTTTTGTCGGTGTCAACGGTTAGTTCAAGAGATGATAACTGAAGTGTTCACTTTTTGTTCACTTTATTGCGAATGCAGCTGAAATAAAAATTTTTTTTTATATATATATTTACACAAATATTGAAAGAAATTAAAACTTTTTTGGACTTTTAATTAGCAAAAAAGCAAAAAAATTCGATTGAGCCACTTTGATCGGACAAGTTTTCGTAGCAATCTCATCCTGTCAACGCTGCATCAACAATCATAGGTTGGTCTACTTGACATCATTGGAAGCTCTAATGAAGTCGTGTGCTTCTTGTTTTCTGCGTTGCAGATTCTTTAAAACCGTCGCAAATAAAGAGTTATTATTATTATTATTTTTAAATAATTATCCGAAAAACAAAACTCCCATTCAAGTATATTCAAAAACACAAAAAAACGTATTGAAATAAGTAAGAGTTATGGAGTTTGCGGTTAGAATTTGAACGATGTTTATGTTTCCAAAAAAAAAATAATTAGAAATTTTTTTGCTTAATGTTATTGTTTTATAGGATCTATTTTCACATCTGTTTCTATTTCGTCGTGCACAGATTAAATTAAACAGACGAAAATGCGAATATATAACTTCTTGGAAAGCTAAAAAAAATTCTTTTTGAAGTGTTTTGTTGTTGTTGTTGTTGTTGCTTCTGTGTGCATGCAAACATATTTCATGCAATAATACTGGAATGCACAAAGATGAAGAGGAAAATTTTTAGTTAAAACGGAGTTATGAAATATATCTCCGCTGCATTATTTATTATTATTTTCAAAATATAAAAAGATCAAAATTTTCATTAATTATAATTTGTGATTTAATTAAATTTTTTCAAAATATAAAAAGATCAAAATTTTCATTAATTATAATTTGTGATTTAATTAAATTTTTTTTCAAATAATTCGTTATTGAACCAGCCGTTTACATTTTTGTTAAAAAATATGAACTTTATTCGTTTTGAAATTTTTAATTATTCAATTCATTATTTTAAATAATAGTCAAAAACTTGATTTGATTTTATTTTATTGACGTTTTCATCATGATGAACAAAAATAAATTGTGATTAAACCGCAATTTTAATAGTGGAATTTATGTTTAGTATTTATAAGCAAGAAAAAGTAAAAAAAACTTTGTGATAAATATTATATATATATATATATATATATTTATTAATATTGTTTATATATATATATAAGCAAATTTAATTTAAAAAAAATACATTTCAAAAATTAAAACTGAAAAAAGTAAATTTTTTAAATGAAACCTCATGCTTGATAAATTAGTTTCCAAATGAAATACTCAAAATTAATTTTCAAAACATTAATTTATTTTCTTAATTGAAAATTTTTATTAGAATTTTACGCTTCAAGTTAGATTTTCTCAAATTAGCTTGTTTTTTCAACTTGGATTTAATAAATTTGACTAACTTTTTCTCGCAAATGTGCTTATCTCGGTTGAACAATTTTAAAAATATCATTTTTTGCTTCAACTCATTTGAATCAACCTTTCATTACACAGTCGAACCAGCCCTCCCATTATACATTTGAACCAATCATCCCATTATACATTTGAACCAATAACCTCATTATACATTTGAACCTATCACCCTATTATACATTTGAACTAATCATCCCATTATACATTTGAACCAATAACCTCATTATACATTTGAACCTATCACCCTATTATACATTTGAACCAATCATCCCATTATACATTTGAACCAATCATCCCATTATACATTTGAACCAATCATCCCATTATACATTTGAACTAATCATCCCATTATATATTTGAACCAATCATTCCATTATACATTTGAACCAATCATCCCATTATACATTTGAACCAATTACTTCATTATACATTTGAACTAATCACCCCATTAACACATTAAAACTACAATATTCGTTAAAGAAATCTTTACAGGAATCCGTTCGTCTCTATCTAATACGAATATTGCCTGATATAAACACCAGTGAAAATAATTTTCCACTTTTGCAAAAAAAAAACGAACTAATTGCACCACTGTCGTCATGCACTTATGTAATTGATCTTCGATTTAATATTCATAGAATTAAAGACCAGGTAATATCTCTAATTAACAGATTTTTTTATGATATCATTCAACAATGACAATAACCTAAATTGTTTTTTCGGGAACCTATGGAATATGGTAAACACTACACTCTATAGCTTGGAGATATCTAATGTCGATTGTCCCAGTGAAGTGTATTCGTTTGTTAAGATGATGAGAAAACAGTTTTTGAACGTCAATTATATAATCATATGTGTCGCATGAATGCACTGCTGAACCGGATGTACAACAGTACAGCAGGTGAGTATACAGGTGAGTATACAGGTGAGTACAGGTGAGTACGACACAACAACGCGAGTCAACGTTTAACATCGAAAAATTAACTTTTTGTTGGATGAGGAAGATATTTTGTTTTCTAAATTTAATTGTTTTTAAGAAAAAAATTATTTTAAAACAAAACAACTTTTTTGTCGAAAATGTATTGTTTTACAAAAATGCATTTCAAAGCAGACTCGTTCATCGGAGCACCTGAGTTGTCAAGTCAGGTGAGCTAAACATTGAGTGCTGGGACATCATCCATTAATTTTTAATGTCTTTTCAATACTCTGAAAAATTGAACAAGAGCTTTTCTAATTTTTTCTTCTTCCACGGATTATCATTTTCCAGTTACTCAAATTAAATTACTCGTACGCACAAGGTCCTATGTAGCTGAAGAAAATGTTTTTCCAGTTAACTGTTGTGCACTCTCGTTCCCCAGTGCTCAAACCTCTTAAGGGGAATGCAGCAGAGATTCCATCAGAACAAAAAAGGGAAGGGTAGGAGCCAGTGTTTCCAGACCAACATAAAAAAGGATGGAATATCGTAAATATAAATAATAAAAACAAATATCTTTCTTATTATTTTTATGATTTTTTTTTATATTTGTTTTGTTACTTGTTTGGTCCGTCGAGCGGACTTTCTCAACTTCCATAGAGCAATCATAAGATAATTAGATTTTAGTAAGAGCAGGCGCCTATGGTTTCTGAATTTATTTTTTTTAAATATAAATAATATTTTAAAAAATTTCAATTATCAAATTTATCTAAATTATTTATTTGATTATTTTTATGTTTAAAAATTATATTTGCTATTATAACTTCTAGATGTTTCTTCAGACTGTATAATATTGATTAGTATACTTTAATCAGTCCGATTTAATGGTTTGTTAATCTTATTAATAAACCAGCAAAGATGAACAGATTATACCCATTAATTATGCAACGGCTCGAACAACTAAAAGCGTCTTTGGTTATTAAATAACTTATCATTTCAATTTTGAATGTTGAGTTTTTCAGTCGGTCGCAAGATGCAACTTTGACTCAAAATCGTTTCCAAACAAACGAATCATCAATCGTGCAAAATAAAAACGAACAGGCATACATACAAATGGCAAACTCATTTATCGGAGAAGTTCACGGAAGAGGCAGGAGTTAAGAAAACTCGTTGAGAAATTGTCTGCGAATGCAGAAAGCCTAAGAAGGAGTCGTATGTCAGACTTCATCAAGATTCGTTCGAGTTAGTGCAATGTCTGTATGTGTGTGTGTGTGTGTGTTTGCGTGTGTACGCATGTAAGTGTATGTTTGTGCATGTGTTCGTTCAAGTCTGCACGAGTGTGTGTGAACGAAAAAAAATGAAAATGCGAAAAGATGCGAAAATATGAAATCGCATCACGCACTGCTACCTCGTCTTGTTTGATCGATAGAAGAAAGCAGCAAAATTCAACAATGACTGTGAACTTAGGAGTGAAAATTATGTACACATTATTTATTATTATTATTATTATAATAATTCATTTATTACTTTATTTTTATATCTATGTAAATCTGGAATAACTGAGAGCTATTCGAATTCCACCATCGCCGTTGATTGAGTACGTACAGCAACGTGTCAAAGAAGATTGCTTACGTCATCTGTGACATTATCAGGATTGTCTTCAACAAGTTGTCACTTTAAAAATGCTAACGTCACCCACAACATCATTAAAAGTTAACATAACATCAACCGTGACATCATCAGGGGTGAACATCATCCGTAACATTATCAGGGTGAACATCACCCGTGACATTATCAGGGGTGAAGGTCACCCGTGACATCATCGAGGGTGAACGTCATATGTGACATCATCAGGGGTGAACATCACCCGTGACATCATCAAGGGTGAACGTCACCCGTGACATAATCAGGGGTAAAGGTCACCCGTGACATCATCGAGGGTGAACGTCATATGTGACATCATCAGGGGTGAACATCACCCGTGACATCATCAAGGGTGAACGTCACCCGTGACATTATCAGGGGTAAAGGTCACCCGTGACATCATCGAGGGTGAACGTCATATGTGACATCATCAGGGGTGAACATCACCCGTGACATCATCAGGGGTGAACATCACCCGTGACATCATCAGGGGTGAAGGTCATCAAGAGGGTGGACCGAAACAATGTTTAGTTGGCTTAGTAAAAACACCATTCCAGTCAGCAAGATTTTTATCTTCAAAAATGGAAAAGCACTTGTTACTTGTAATTGAATAACCAGCTGATATTTGAGCACTGCCGTTTGATTGTTGAATAACTCTCCGTTTAAATTCCAACTCATTTTAATAAACCAGATAAATAGTTAATAATCAAACGAAACATCAAAGAATAGAACGGAATATCAATGGATAGGGAGGATATTTAAAAAGAAAACGCAATCCACGTTTCATTGTCCACTCGGGGGCTGCTAAGTGAACTCGTTGGCAACGTTTGTGAGAAAACGTCGACAGAAAAGAAGGACACACGAGAAATCACTGAGGACCAATTTTGTCCACTTCACTTCATTTCATCAATCATCCGACCATGCACCAACCAAAGTGATCGCCATCGTGTACCGCTACACACACACACACACACACACACATATCCATATAAACACACACACATCCATATAAACACACACACACATCCATATAAACACACACACATCCATATAAACACACACATCCATATAAACACACATACACGGACACATAAACAGACACACACACATCCACATAAACACACATACACGGACACATAAACAAATACGTGGATACGGACACACTAATACATAAGTGCATACAACAAGAACCATCATTTATTCATCACTTGTTTTATCCAAATGTGATTTTTTTAAGAAAAAAAATAAAATATAAAAATTAAACGGTGGAATACTATTGAATGGAATTTTAAAAATTACTTCGCATTTATTCAAAAATAAATCTCTAAAAAAATTTTACTTTTCCACTACTTGTCCGAGAAATTATTCCAAGTCATCGATCATAATTCAAAAAAAAATATATATTGAAATGCCAACAAGTTAAGAGAAGAAAAAAAAATGAAAGAGAAATAAACGCCTATGCAGAAAAAAAAAGTGCTCGCTATTTTGTGCTCGTGTGCGAAATTCGAACCCGCGCGGTAATTGCACGGGACAAATGATATGCTTCATTTTATATGCATGCAAGTATGCAAGCCAGCCCTTCTTCTCTCGAGCACATAAAGAAGACAAACTTCTTCAATGGAAGAAAAAAACCTGAAACATTCGTGCATGAGAGATGTGCCTTAAATGAGTGTTTCACCTGGCATAAATATCTTTTCTTTTCATTCTTTTTTTTTCTTTCTTTCTTTCGCCGATTGTACTCTTGCGTCTGAGTGCCAAGCAGAGCGAAGGAACGAACAAACGAGTGAACGCACGAACAAACGAACCAACAGACGAACGAATGCATCCGTGAATGACTTAATGCATTCACGGATGAATTAGCGCCCGAGAAGATGAATATGGAGGTAAATGAGAAGATATAAACAGGCAGTGCATAAATGAAGTGAGAAAAAGTGCTATGGAGTGCTATGTAGGAGCTTCAAATGTGCATTATAAGCGGTGGTAATGAAATGAGAGGAGTCTGCTGGAAAACGTGTGTACGTGTGTTCCAGGAGTGTGCGTGTGCAATCGAAGAAAAATTCAAAACTTGGGATATATATATATATATATATATATATATATATATATATATATATATATATATATATATATATATATATATATATATATATATATATATATATATTTATATATATTTTCCATCAAAAAACCTTTCGAATATAACAAATGCCGGATATCGCCAGTATTTGCTCAACACGAAAAAAAGAACTAGCAGGTTTTTTAAATATTTGTTTATACCTGGAAAACTAATAAATAAAATAGTTTTATTTATATTGATATATATATATATATGTATATGCGTGTATGTGTATGCTTGTGTGTTTGTTTGTATGTGTATGTGTTTACGTGCGTGGTAGTGAAAAGAATAATTTCAAGATGAAAGTACATCAGAAGGATCTAGCGATCATCATATGTAATGTAATGTGATGTACATTTCTGCCTGTCAAACTCGGCTTCTCACGAGCTATCGGTGATGAATGCCCAGTAACTCAATTAAACACTCGCATAAATAAACCCCCAGCACCGCTAATTACACTTTCCCTGGTGGTTCTTTGCCCACCCTCCTGCCTAACGGAAGGAGCAGTGGGAAAGATACAGAGATAAACTAAGAACAACATTAAAAGATGAAGACAAAATACAGATTGGGAAATGGTAACGAAGTATTACAAATGAGAAAGTGTAAAGATTACTTACAGCAAGTTACAACCACGGTATTTGTTTTGCTTCTATTCACACAGCGCGGGAACGTACTCGTCAACCATCGAGGGAATTTTGGAGCGAAAAAGAAATAATTGTTTTTCGCTTTACATCATCACCACCACCACCATTATTATCACTACTATCATCACCATGATCATCATCATTTTCATCATTATCACCATCATCATCACCATTACCATCATCTTCATCGTCATCTTCATAACCATCATCATTTTCATCATTATCACCATCATCATCACCATTACCATCATCTTCATCGTCATCTTCATAACCATCATCATTGTCGTCGGCATCACCATTACCATCACTATCACTAAATTAAATTTATGCTTTTTTTCATTCTACAGATTGGAGTTGAAAATCAACAACAACAACAAAGCGAACAAATTCGTCAGAGTTTAACAATCAGTATAGCAGTCGCTTAATCTCATCTTTGCATCCAGTCCAGAATTGTTAAGTCTCCGTGCACGTAGCCTGGTTGCAGTCATCAATTCTCGGTCTCTTTGCTTCTTCCTCTACCCATGTCTTCTTAACTGCTCAAGTCTCTATTTGTTTTTCACTTTCTTGTTCTTCCGTTAAATTTTTCCATCTCCGTGATTTTTTTTATATATTTTCTCTATCTTGCTTTCCCGCCATGTTTCCGAGCAGCTTCTACAATTATTTCTTCCCGCTCGGAGCGATCATTAGTCATCGGAATGAATGCCGCTCTAAAACAGAAGAAGTCTGCATAGGTTGATATCCGTTCGGCGAAGGAGGTTTGCAAAGGCAAGCGCTTCATGTACATTGATTTCACGGGTAATTTAATGTTGATAGCATCTTTATTTTCCTAACTAAAGAAGCCATTTCGTAGGAAAGTTCTTTAATTCACCCCGCATTGGCTCCGTTTTAGCTCCACGCGGAATCTTATTTCGGCGATTTTCCTCGGAAGTTGTAAGTTGAACGAATCTTATTGCTATTTTCGTTGCAGTAAACATCAAGGAGTTTAGTGTCTTCGAGGAAATTGATTTTTTAAAGCACACGTTACTTCAAATGCTTGCTTTCTCGCATTTATTACCACCACCATCGTCATGATCATCATCATCATCATGATCATCATCATCATCATCATCATCATCATCATCATCATCATCATCGTCATCACCATCATCATCAACATCATCGTCGTCGTCGTCAACATCACCATCATCACCACCACCTTCATTATCACCATATCCTCATCTTTAGCATCACTGGACATTTCATCATTCCGACTACCATTACTGCAACTATCACGACTGGCGGTTTCCATCGTTTACAGCAACCGGACCGTAGTGCCTCATCATTATCATCAATAGTTCTTATTGGAAACACATCTGTTACGGAAGACAAGTTCTTTGTCTGGAGTCATCAGTCAATCCAGTGAATGGAACGTCTCAATGGAATGACATGGCGGAATGACACAGTAGAAAAAGTAACACGCGCACTATATTTCTGACAGCTCTTCAGACCGACACCCTGAAATCTTAAAACCAAGTCCAAATCTCTTATTTTTTAAATTATTTATATTAATTTTGCCGTGCCTGCTTGCTTTCTTGCGTGCGTGCTTGCTTGCATGGTTGAGCCATACGTTGGGACCATTTGACAGTTGATAGTTGGTGCTTTTATTTGTCGTTGCGAACTTTACATTAAGTTGAATTTTCAAATTGATTGAACAGAATTAGAATAAATTATAGAATTTAACATTAAACTTTTAAAAATTACAAATGTTTTGTAAAGAAATCCATCAGTTTTAGGTTTGTTTAAAAATTTATAATAAAAAATGTTTCTTTTCCAATTTGATCTAAAAGTTTTATTATATTTTCAATCTTTACATACTTCAAATTTAACGCATTTAAAATACTGTAGTCAATGTTTTCTTATTTTATAGACTTACTATCATCAAAAAGTATTTTGCAAACAATTAGTAGCCGCCGAATCACAAAATTATAAAGGATTTAAAAAAAACGAAGGTTAACTTGTTTATTACTTGCTTTTAACTAGCTTCACTTGTAACCAAAATTGTAACCAAGGAGTCCTAAACTTTCGTTTAAAATAAAACCATAAAATTAAGGGCACGTTGACAAAAGGGTTATTTATTAATTAATTTTTTGTTTTGAAAAAAAAAACACTTTTCAAAAAATGTTTTACCATTAACTTGTTTTAGAGTGCAATAATGAAGTGTGCACTTTAAAGAGACAGCCCGATACCATTAGCGAAACGTTATCATCATCGTCGTCGTCATCACCATCACCATCATCACCACCTTCACCATCATCATCGCCACCATCATCATCGCTATCATTATCATCACCACCATCATCATCGCTATCATTATCATCACCAGTATCATAATTATCACCAATGTAATTGTCCTCGTGACAATTATCATCATCATCCATCACTTACATCACCAGTATCATAATCATCGCCACTGTAACACTCATCTCGTCTATTATCGTCATCATTATCATCACCAGTATCACCATCAGCACCAGCACCAGCGATATTGTTATCATCTGTAAAATAAGAACAAAAACCTGTTGACGTTTCCAGGTTTCCACTGATCGATGGAGTAAGATTAGCCGTCACCATGACGACGCCATCTGTAAACATGAAACAACATAGTTTGCTCTCTATCTTTCTCTCTCTCTCTTTCTCTCTAAAGCTGTACTCAGTTGAATTCAAATTTATCCGCCTGTCACGTGTCTGTGTGTGTGTGTTGTGTGTTGTGTGTGATTTTTTTGTGTGGCTGGTTATGCATATGACCTCTATGTGTGCCAGGCTGTGCATAACATGCAACTATGCAAGACCCGTATGCGAAATTCCGCATAATAAAGGACTATACAAGGAATTGTATATAAAATTGTGCATAATATGCAACAATGCAAGAATCTCCGTGAGATTGTGCATAATAAAAAATATGCAACAATTCGTCTACGCTAACGCTTACAAATCAAAGATCATGTGAAGTTGCATGCATGAAAGTTATGATGATGATGATGATTTACAAAAAAATGAACGGGATGATGTGGATAAATAAGTTTAATTGGCATGTTTAGTGTATGTGTGTATATGTTTGATCAAGTAGGTTTGTTTATTTCTGTACGTATGTGGGGTTGAAATAGAGAAAGAGAAAGTGTGTGTGTGAAAGAGAGAGAGAGAGAGAGAGAGAGAGAGAGAGAGAGAGAGAGAGAGAGAGAAAGAGAAAAAGAAAAGCAAGAGAGTAAGTGAGAAAAATGAAAGAGATTGAAAAAGAGAGAGAAAGAGAAAGAAGAACAGGAGAGCATAATATATGGACCTGGAAAACGGTGCTTTCTCCGTCGTCATCTGCAAGTGTAAGAAGAAACAGCCAAAATTGAATTGAAGAAGGAAATGCTTCTCTGTCATATTCAATGGCTTCCCATAACGAACAACCGGTCTACTCGTGGCTTTTAAACTTAATCTAATATATAAAATTGAATGTATGTACGTAAGTACGTATGTACGTACGTGAGTACGTTTACGTATGTACGTATGTACGTATGTACGTACGTATGTATGTATGTATGTATGTATGTATGTATGTATGTATGTATGTATGTATGTATGTATGTATGTATGTATGTATGTATGTATGTATGTATGTATGTATGTATGTATGTATGTATGTATGTATGTATGTATGTATGTATGTATGTATGTATGTATGTATGTATGTATGTATGTATGTATGTATGTATGTATGTATGTATGTATGTATGTATGTATGTATGTATGTATGTATGTATGTATGTATGTATGTATGTATGTATGTACGTACGTGTACGTACGTACGTATGTACGTATGTATGTAAGTATGTATGTATGTATGTATGTATGTATGTATGTATGTATGTATGTATGTATGTATGTATGTATGTATGTATGTATGTATGTATGTATGTATGTATGTATGTATGTATGTATGTATGTATGTATGTATGTATGTACCATACCAATATCAAAACTAAAAAGGTATTGCTGCCAATAGCAAATAGCAAACACTAATACTTATCATCTGTAAAATAAGAACAAAAACCTGTTGACGTTTTTTTTTATACTTCTATTTGAATTTATTTATCTGCTTTTGGGAGTTTTATATTGCGTTTATTTTAATCTTTTCGCCGATCGAGTTATCGCCCACTGCTATGCTTGTAAACAATTACAACCGGACTACATACAGCTCCGAGCAACTGCTGCGTATCAGGGAGAGCACTAGCTTCTCAATCACCAAACCCCTTCGCAACAAGCTGTTCATAAATAGAATTTGGAAGCCCGGTTCCAACAACAGGAGAGAGTCGATAAGTCCGCATATTGTTAGCAATGAAATAAAAATGGGCGCGCTTAATTCTCAGTCGGCGGTTCGTAAAGCAGCTCTGATTCATGACACAATTGACCATGAACACCTGGATATGCTGTGCTTAACAGAAACCTGGATAACCTCCGATGCGCCAAACGCCATTAAATACGACATTGCACCACCTGGTTTCTCCGTCATCCACAAACATAGAGGCTCATACGACGACAAAAAAGGAGGAGGTATTGCGTTAATTTACCGCAACGGTTTTCACTGCTTGCAGGTACCTCACCCTACCACGTCAGAGTTTGAGCATCTAATCGTGGACATCCCTAACCTGAAACGACGGACTCGCATTCTCGTTATTTATAGACCACCTGGACCAATTGGCAAAAATTTCATTTGCGAATTAAGCGCACTCATCGACTTTCTTCTTTCACACAGCAATAACTTCATCATCTGCGGAGATTTCAATTGCCCTGCATCCTCATCACCCATCGACCCAGCTTTGCAAGAACTTATCGATGAGTTCAACTTAATTCAACACATCAACTCCCCAACACATTTCAAGGGCAATATTCTTGACTTGCTCATCACGCACCATGACGCTCCCGATCTCATCTCAAATGTCACCACACAGACTCTGTCATACTCAGATCATTACCTAGCCACTGCTCTCGTCTCCATTTCGAAACCTCGTCCCATCTCCATATCATCTAGTTTTCGCAATCTGCGTTCGATCGACTGGTCCTCCTTTAACACCGACCTTGCCAACTCAACATTATTAGTCTCAGACAACCTCTCAGCAAACAAGTTCGCCGAACATATCAACAATACCGTCTTACACGTACTCAACAAACACGCTCCCATCCGCCACATCACACTCAGAAGGAATGTTGAGAAACCACCAAGAGAAATTTCAGACGCCGCCACAAGCGCGAAAAGGTACATGCGCAAAATGGAAAGACGCTTTCATAGAGACTGCTCGCAGGCGAACAAGCTGGCATTTCAAAATGCTAGAAAACTAGCTAGAATGGCCATTGTCAATTCTAAAGTTGACGCTCTGCGAACAGAACTGAGCTCTTCCTCAGCTAATCCACGCTTTTTGTGGCGCAACTTAAATACACTTCTCCACAACAATAATCATCAAAATTTCACTGACGATGAGTGCAAATTACTTGTTGACTCCTTCAACAATTATTTCATCGATAAAATCAACACCATCCACCAAAACATCAAGCAACGCCTTTCTGTGTCTACAAGCTCTCATGATTCTAATGTTTTTAGAGACAACTCGAATAGTATACTTTCTTCTTTCCCTGAAGTAACCCCATTAGAGGTTATCTCTATTATCAGATCTACTTGCAATAAAACCTCTCCTCTTGATTCTTTTCCACATCAGGTCCTTCTTCATTCTTCTAACTTTCTCGCTCCTGCCATCTCAACTCTAGCCAATCTTTCTTTTGCTGAAGGAAGTTGTCCAGATTCTTTTAAGATAGCCCAAGTTCTTCCGCTACTCAAAAAACCAAACCTGGATGTTGATAACCCGGCAAATTTTCGCCCTATATCCAATCTATCAACGATCTCTAAAATCATTGAGCGGCTTGCACTAAAACGGCTTCAACCACACATCACTTCAAACAATAATTTCACCCCATTTCAATCAGCTTATAGACGTTTCCATTCCACGGAAACTTCTCTTTTGCACATTCTCGACTATGTCTTCAATGCCTGCAACTCTAAACAGGCCACTCTCATTGCTGGTCTTGACTTATCTGCTGCTTTTGATACCATCGACCATGGTATTTTACTAAAGCGTCTCAAAGATGATTTTGGACTCGATGGAACCGCTCTATCATGGCTTTCCTCGTACCTCACTGATCGCTCTCAATTTGTCAAACTTGGTAATTTCTCATCACCTTCTGTCAAACTTACTCATGGAGTACCCCAGGGTAGTGTTCTAGGTCCTCTTCTGTTCACAACTTACATATCACCTGTCAGCGATTTAATATCTTCGCACAACTTAGGTTATCATCATTACGCTGACGACACGCAGCTCTTCATATCGCTCACTCCTAAACACTACTCTTCCACAATCCAAATACTCACTTCTTGCATCAACGCCATTGAAATGTGGTTTCTGCAAAATAACCTTCAGTTTAATACCACTAAAACCGAGATATCTCTCCTCGGATCATTTCATCAAATCAACTCACTTTCACATCTTTCATCGTTACAATTGGGCTCAGAATCCGTTAATGTTTCGCCTTCTCTTAAAATTCTAGGCGTATTTTTAGATAACAAACTTACATTTTCTAACCACATCTCATCTATCATCAAATCATGCAATCACCACCTTAGAGCTATACGTCACATTAGACCACTTCTCACTACTGAGCTCGCTAGTATGCTCATTCGCTGTCTCATACTATCTAGAATTGACTATTGCAACTCAATTCTCTACAACATCTCAGCTCACCAAACATGTCGTCTCCAAAGAATCATGAAGCGTGCTGCCAAAGTAGCTCTCAACATCCCTAGCTCAGTCCATCAACCTGCCATCAATTTCTTCGCCAAACTACACTGGTTACCTATCCCCTATCGCATCCATTTCAAAATAGCACTCATAACCTACAAAACCCTTGCCACTTCATCTCCTATATACCTACACAAACTCATAACTGCAAGATCTATTTCTAAACAACTTCGCTCTACATCCTCCCTTCATCTTCTACAAAAAACTACAATCAACAAAATCTCTAGGCGTGGCTTTCGCCACGCTGCCCCAGCTGTTTGGAACTCTCTTCCTCCAGATATTAGAAACTCTCCAAACGTCAAAATTTTTAAATCTAAACTTAAGACTCATTATTTCAATTTTAGTCTAAAGGAACCTTCGTAAGCGCCTCAGACTTTCCTGGCGCTCTATAAATACATTATTATTATTATTATTATTACTTAAAAAATTTACCAAGTATTTTATTATTAACACACAAATTTAAAATCTTACAATGCACAAAAATGAAAAACAAATAAAATTAAAGAGAAATAAAAAATAAAAAGCAAAGTAGCAAAATAACTTCAGGAAAATTGTTATCATCAATCACTAAAATTGTTGATTGAGATATTACAACTATTTACAAAACAAACTGATTGAGAACACACCACTGGTCTCTATATAATATATATATATATATATATATATATATATATATATATATATATATATATATATATATATATATATATATATATATATATATATATATATATATATATAACTGGATCACACTTAGCGCTGCCTGGGTATAGCCCCCGGTAGCCATTTTTACACCCCTTATGCTATTTACAGAAATTTTTTTAAAAGTGCAACATTTTTGACTTGCGCAGCTAATAATTGCTCAACTCAACAATATAAGGGAGCCCAACAGTCATTTCATTTGTTTGTACTCAATTATTGCAATCGTTAACAAGTTTTATTCAACACCCGAGCTAAAATATGAATTCCTCTAACCAACGGCTAACGACCTAACATGCCAAACAGTTATTATCAGCCTAAATAATTTAATGTGAGCTTCAACCTAATATTAAAATTTATTAATTGAAAGGTTTAAAGATTTGTTTTTGCCTAAATTTTAAGTTTGCAAGGATGAAATATGGTGCTAAATTGGCGACAGCGAGAATCTAGAAAAATTATAATTTATTTAATACACTAAGTGCGATCCAGTTATATATAGAAATCAGTAGAGCACAATCAAATGGGAAAAAAGAAAAACGTTAACAAAACAAATGTCAAAATGTACAAAAATAAGTTTCCTAGTTTGAATTTTTTAACAAATTTCAAGTTTTTAATATTGAAAAATATTGGTATTGGGCATTGATTAATTTTTGCTGTAAATGCATCGGTGATACCAAATCAATTCCTCTCTGTTAAAGTATTGACAATACCATTCCCAATAACGAAACGTTATTGCCAATAGTGTATTGATATTTGGCCAATACCAATCTTAACATCCCTGTATGTATGTATGCATGTATGTATGTGTGAATTAATGTATGTTAGAAAAGCTGTTATGTTGCGCAATTGCAAAAACAACGCTATCTGTCAATAAGACAATTTAGACGGAAATTTAGCCCAGAAGACTTTTTTATTGTTGTTGGTTTTGTTGCAGAGTGGTGTTTTATCGTTTTCACCTGGTGTAAAGGACTATAAACTATTATAAATAAAAAAGACACATGTGTTCGTCCAAATCGACTGCAGTCGGAAAAGGACGTTAAACTAAACAAGCAAGCAACAAAGGCATTTATGTACACTATATAGAAAATATTTTAATTCTATATTCAAGGACAGACAAACAAAGTGACCTGAAAGAAGCTCAGGAAACCATACATAGTTTGTGATCGATAGCCCAAATTGTCGCTGTAGAAGACTATTTTATTGTTATTTGTTTCGCTGCAGAGTGGTGTTTTATCGTTTCCACTCATCTTGAAAAATCACTTTATTAACAAGTTAATATAAGAATAAATAAAAGTTTATGTTTATAATTATTACTTTTTAAATATTATTAAACTAGATGGGTTACGTGGTAGCATGCCAACCCTGGTTCATTCTGGAGGTGGCAGTCAGTCAGTCAGTCCGCGAGTATTATATAGGTGGTTTTTCAGGAAACTAAATATCATTGAGTATTTAGAAATTTGTTTTTGAAAACTCGAAACAAGTTTTAATTTATGGCTAAGTAACATTTTCCATGCCGCAGCACGCATTGCGGGTGAATTTGAATTTAAAAACGAAAAATTGGTAACAAACCGCCCAAATTCGAAGAAGTCGTAAAGCGTTTATGGTCGCGATTTCCCAGTTTTGGCACCGCGGCGCTTCCGAAGGATTAGTTGTCTGAATTTGCATTAGAAAAGATTTAAACGCGGAAGATTTTCCGGGCTGAATTTTCACATGTCCTCGCAAGATGGCAACTCAGATGTGTTTCTGAGCTGAGGAGTAGAAGGGCGTGACATGTGTGAGGACAAAAAACGTGTGTGTTGTATGTGTTCTGTGTGTGTTGTATGTGATCTGTGTGTGTTGTGGGTGTGTGTTCGTGTTTGTGTGTTCGTGTTTGTGTGTTCGTGTGTGTGTATATGTGTATGTGTGTGTTGTATCTGTTGTGCGTGTGTTGTTTGTGTGTGTGTTTGAGCGTTTGTCTGTGTTCGTGCAAGAACGTCTTTGTAATATTGATGCGAACATTTCTGAGCGTGCGCTTAGACGTCGGTTTGCTTTTATCTTTTGGATGTGTGTGCGTGTGTGCGTATGTGCGTGTATTTTTCCACGTGGGAGTTTGTTTTCATCCTTGCAGAGGGGACCGCATGTTTACGACGTTTCACATGGCGGGGTGCACAGGCGTCTGGCGTAGGTGATTATTTGTTACCCAACCTCGGTCTATCGCCACGACGACTAGTGTTATTTTAATTTTAAACCAGTCCGTAAATCTTCACTCCTCATATTTTTTAATAATTTATTTATTTTAGTAACTAATCATTAAACGAATTTTTACTCGAATTTTCGTCGTACAAACTTCTTCTTATCAATTTTCGATTAACCGAATTGAAAATGAGGTTCGATTCGTGTAAATTTTCCAATGATCGGAAATCAGACGTACAGTTGTGTTTCACGAGATGGTGGGCTCTCTTGAATTTATATGGAGGAGGGAGAAGAAGAGGAAGAGGGAGAAGGAGAAGGAGGGGAGGAGAAATTAGCGTTCGGTCTGAGTGGCGTCGTTTGCAAAGTGGCATTGGGGGGGGCGTTCAAGATGGCTGACGGAGCATGGAAGTGCGCGATATTTTACAACCTACGGTTCAACTCCCACTGCGCAATGCCAAACACCAAGACTCAAAATAACAATAATAACAATGCTAATAATAACAATAAAGAACTGCTAACGTGTAGAAAGTAAAAAAATAATAGATTTTTCGGTTGTGCTCATGGGTTTTTGCATCTTTTTTCTTACTGCTCTTGATTTATTATAACGTTTTGCGAAAGAAAGAATCCCCTGCAATCTGAAGAAATAATTGCGGTAATTAAATGACAAAAAAAAACATTCAGGAATTCCTTCGATATCAATCTAAAGAACAAACTGTTTTTTCCATCCGCATTTGTAAACGTCGAATAGTGTGACAGGACTGGCAAGAGTAAGTAGTGCGACATGACATCAAAAATGTCGTCATCATCCTTTAATAAACGCGAGCAAACGTGCGTGTGTCTATCCCCTCCACGGGTCATTCCATCTCTCAGCCGGCTCAAAGTCCGGTGGAGGAGTAATCCAGGTTTCTCATATCCACCTCGTCCTACCCGTAAAACACGCGGGCAGCTTGGCGAGAGAAACGGCGGTGGCTGGAAACATCGATACTACTTTCCTTCGCCCGGCAATAAAAGCAACACTTGAAAGTAAAGCCGCGTCTGAAAATCAATCCCTCCCCATTGTCGCCAGTACAATCGCTTTTGTAATAAACTTTGCGCCGGCATGAAAGGCTTTCCTCTGAAGTTGATCCGACTGAAATTCCCTTTCCAGGGAGCTATGAAAGTTCAACTGGAAGTGCCCTTCCCGCGCTGAGTCTTTGCCGGTCGTTTTCAAGGAGCGGGAGAGATCGGCGTAATAGAATTTAAAACAAATATTAGCCGCACGGTTTTTAAAATTGTTTTTGATGGTGGTGGTGGTGATGATGATGATGATGATGATGATGATGATGATGAAGATGATGATGATGATGATGATGATGATGATGATGATTATGATGATGATGATGAGGAGGATGGGGATGAGGATGAAGGTTGTGGTGGTGATGATGATGATGATGATGATGATGATGATGATGATGATGGTGATGATGATGATGTTTATGATGCTGGTAATGATGATGGTTATAGAGACGATGGTGATAATAGTAGAGCTAATGATGTTGATAGTGATGAACGTGTAGCAGGTAATTTTAATTGCTATAACGAATTTTGCGATTTCTTAAAAACAAACATTTAAAAAAACTATTAAATATTAAAATAAAGAATGTTTATTTACTAATATCGTTATTTGTGATTATTATATTCTGAAAATCTAATAAGTGTTAAAATAAATTCAGAAAAAATAATTTTGTTTAACAGTGATGATATCTTAGGATCATTTAAAGGAATTAGAGAAAAGGTTTTTTGTAGCAGCTGTCTCCTCTTCCAGTGCACTCGCTGTCAAATTACAGCAGGACGTCAGCGACAACCGCCTGCCAACTTTTTCTCTTAAATCAGAAAAATAAAAAAACAAAAATAATATAAAAAGGAAATATTTAAAAAAAAGTGAAAAGTAGAAGAGAAAATGATATTCATAAAGTTCTAATCTTTGAATGAGAACTGAGATGAACATCAGTTGATTTGTTTTACAACTGAGTTGTTGTATAGATTTGTATTTTGTACAACAAATTGGTGTACGGATGAGTTGTTGCACGCGTGTATTGTTGTGTATGTATAATATTGTACAGATGTATTGTTGTGCTAATATATTGTTGTAATGCTGTACAGATGTACTGTTGTACCGATGATTCATCCCTGAATCCGATGATGAATAACGGAAGGTTCTTAATAAAACACTTACTAATTTAATAATTTTTGCAGAAAATATACACTTATAAATTCATTATTGTGATTTCTAATCAATAAAACACATTGAGACTTTTTTTTCATTAAATTGTTTATGTTCTTTTACACCAGCATTGTTTAAGACGGATTTGTATTATGTGAGAAAGTCTGGTCTTGGATAGTTGTTATGTCATATGAGCTTATTATTAGAATTAACGAGCAATGGCTATTGCAGGTTTAAATGATTTAACGTGGCAATTAGACAATGTGGTTAATATACCTTCTCAGCAATATAATAAAAAGTTCAATACTTTGGATCGAGCATGGTTCAATCAAATTGAAATCGCTACAAATCGTGCCTTGCCTTCGTAGGACAGCTTCAATATCGTGCGATCTTTTCTTTTAAACAATAAATCCAGCAAAATATTCAATGTAATCGGATAACTTCTTTAATAATAAGCTAACGTAAAAACGTTTTGGATTTTTAAGACGCACAGTGTATACAATTGCGTAATAATTTTGATCAGAAGTTTTCGCGCACTTATTTTATTAACTGCTGACTGCTGACCACCGCTGCCGCCGCGTTATGTTTTTTTTTATTTTTTTTTATTTTTTATAATAGTTTATAGTCCTTTAAACCAAGTCCTTTAAGACTGAAATAGCTGTATGCAGGAAACACCTAAGTACTTCCTGTCGTGGATCATAATTTAATCCTTTTAGCTGTCCCTCTTCCTCTATCCAGGCTTGGCACTGGCTCGCAATTAGCGAGGCGGAGTTGCGCCACGTTATGCTAAATTGCTAACATACATACATACATACATACATACATACATACATACATACATACATACATACATACATACATACATACATACATACATACATACATACATACATACATACATACATACATACATACATACATACATACATACATACATACATACATACATACATACATACATACATACATACATACATACATACATACATACATACATACATACATACATACATACATACATACATACATACATAGAAAATTATGTATGGTTATATATCAGACTTCAAGGTCGCAGACATGCGCAGCTTCGAATGGCGTCACGTGACGACCATGAAAAAAAATTAAAATTAAAAAATGTCTAATTAAATTGTTTCCCAAAAAATTTAAATTTCTGCGTAAAAAAGACACTTTTCTTGAATGCTTGGAAAAAAAAACGTAGCAGCGCTAATTATAACATAGCAGCGATTTTAAGATTGATGAGAATATTGCGTCATCGAGAAGACATCTGCTAAATCCCTGAATCCGATGATGAAAAACGAAAGTTTCTTATTAAAACAACCACTAATGTAATTACTTAAAAAAAATATGCACTTCTAAATTCATTATTTTGATTTCTAATCAATAAAACATATTGAGACTTTTTTATTAAATTGTTTATGTTCTTTTACACCGGCATTGTTTAAGACGGATTTGTATTATATGTGAGAAAGTCTTGTCTTAGATAGTTGTTATGTCTTATGAGCTTATTATTAGAATTAAAGAGCTATTGCAGGTTTAAATCTTAATAGATTTAAATTATCATCGGAGTTTAAAATAATTGAGAATATTTCAAGCATAAATATTATTTTAGTTGGTAGTTATTGATATATTTCTGTGAACAATCTGTGAATATATATATATATATATATATATATATATATATATATATATATATATATATATATATATATATATATATATATATATATATATATATATATATATATATATATATATATATATATATATATATATATATATATATATATATATATATAACAAAGTTATAGTTACCTGTGGAATAGGTTGTCGCACAAGCATATTAAGATTTCCAGACCGTATATTTATACGGAATTCATTAACTAATAATATGTTAATAAAGACGAATCTAATCCGGGTCTTTCTGATCGAGATAAGAGAAAGTCTTTCAATCATCATATGAAGAAGAAAGAAAATAGACAGGAGAGAGAAGAAGAAGAAGAAGAAAGAGGAACGAAGACCGAGGACTGATGACAATAAAGAACATTCCCATCCAGAACATTCAACTCGGACACGAGTGGACAAAACAGTAGATAAAGCACGTTCCTAGTTTATGATATTCCTCTGTGCTTGTCTAATTTTGAGAGGTTATCTGTCCCTCTTTCTCGCTTTCTTCTCATTCTCTTTATTCTCCCTCTACCTCTTCTTTTACTACTTCTTCTTTTACTTCTTCTTCTTCTTTGTGCGTTTTACCTTTTTTTATCGTTTTTTTCTCTTTTACTTTCAGTCCTTCTTTCCTTACTGGATCTTATCTCTTGTTTTCTCTAGCAATTGAGGAATTGTTTCTTCTGACCCCATTTAATGAATGACCGAACGATCGTCCTAGATCTCAACCTTGATTCCCTTCTCGTTAGAATTGAATACCAAAATATGATTTCTCTTTCCCCAATTTATATCTCTAACTTTTTTATTTATTTTTACCTGAAGAAAACAGAAAGATGAAAAAATCTCCCACGTAATCACACACACAAAAACCCGTCAAATAATAAAATCAATAAATGTCTTCTTGACGTATAAAAAACGACTTGTTGATAATACATTTTTAAGATTTGACAACAAAGTGGCGATGTACGGGCAACTAATTGTTTCGGGGACAGAAGATCTGAGATCAGATTCGGTACGCGGGCGGTTTTACTAACGAGTCCCCGGTAGATGGCGCGAAGAAATTCTCTCTTCTAAAGGAACGTCGTAAACATCAAGACATTCTCGGATGTTCTCGGATGTTCTCGGACGTACGAACACACAACGACAACATCGTGCACGTGAATGCGAACAATCACGCACAAGAGCACAGACACAACCATAAAACC
>OZ022246.1:22414257-22464257 GCA_963978895.1 Erpobdella octoculata
CGATTATGTTAGATGTTTTTTTTGCATATCTTATCGATACATTAGCAATACAAACTTATTGCTTTAACGAAAATATTTCATATGGAGTTTTAGATGTGTACAACTTTGTTAGAATTATTGAAACATGTTTGAATTAAAATTATTTTTAAAACCAATTAGGATTAAAATTATCTTTTTGAAGGTATATTTAAATAAAAGAAGAACGAACTTACCGTTAAAACTGGATCCCACACGAAAATTAAAGACAAATTCTCTCGATATTGCTATTTACAAGTGCATATTACGATAATAAAGAAAATTTAAAAAAAAATAAAAAATCAAATATCAGATAGTTAAAGATTCATTTTTAACTACTAAATTGTGATAGTTAAAAAGTTGCGCCAGTCATATAGAAGCATCGAAATCCGGTAACGCATAACATGAAGACGTTTAAATTAAATGAGTTGGAAAACTCTTTCGGAGATCTCCCGCCAGGCTCACGAGTGGAACTGGAGAGATTGATCGAATGCTGGAGCGGTGGAGACTTGTATGCAAGTGTGTGCGTGTACACGGATGTATGCATGAATGTGTTTGTGTGTCTGTGTGTCTGTGTGTAATGCGTGTTTGTGTGTTGATTTTTGTAACATTTAGTTGGAGGTAAATAACCATCGGATCCATGTTTATTACAGAACTCTTTGTAAGCCCTAATAGGTTTATTATTACTATTTGTATTCTTATTATTTTTTTTTTAATATTATTATTTGTATCTAATTACAACTAATGATATTATAACCGGTATATTGAAAATATTTCTTTTGTAGCAGGTGTTTTGTAATTTATTTTTGTTTTTTAACTGAAATTTAGACTCGCTGTCTTCTGGAATATTTTCGATTGAAATTGGTTTTTTAACGGAGCACCAAATCGTTCAAAAATTAAAATTTGCCAAAATACAAGAAATAATTTTCCTACTGGAACGAAAATGATGAATCGAGCTATATTCATCAAACGAAAATGTTTTAAAACTAGAAGTTGAAATGAAACAAATTTTATTGTCTGACGTTTTTTTATTTCAAACTGTTCAATTTATTATTTTTTTAAATGTTTCATTTAATGAAATAAAATAAAAAATTTACATTAAAAACTTTATTTATTTATTTGTTAACTGTGTGATAAATGAGCTATATAAAACATTTTAATTTATAGATAATAGAGGTCACGTGAGTACAACAAAGCGTTTAGTGTTTTTTTGTGTACCTTTTTCTTTCAATCATTATTAATTGAAAGTTATTGTACTTGTCCGTTCGTTCGTATACTTGTTCGCTGTTTGTTGTTTTGTTTTTGTAGCTTGTCTTGTTCATTTGCTGTTTTGTTTGTTCGCTGGTTTTGTTTCTTCTTGTTTTCTGCATCGCTTGATATTTTTTTTCTCCATTTTTTCATTCCTTCATTAACCTAATTTTTCAGTCGCCCACAAAAGCCAGTAAAGCCAAAAGCACTTCTCCTCCTGCAATTCATTTTCTTCCAATCAATAACCTGTTGATTCTTCTTTCTCTTTTAACTTCAGATGATCGGCATCTCAGAACACCACCGGAGTCATTCGACAGCCCAGCGAGCCTGAAATACGATTATTTTATCAATCAGAGGGGGGGGGGAATGACCACGTGGTATAATACTCCTCCGACTTCAGTATACTGGCTCCTTCCGAGTGTTCCACGCCAAACTATGATCGATGCGGAAAAGCTCTCTAGAGTTGTCACCGACCGTGGCGCTACTTTTGAAATTGATGAAGATTTTCAAAAAGGAAATTTTCTATCGCTACGATTTGACGTTTTCTTAACAATAAGAATTTTAATAAAATATTTTTGCGATATTAATACATTGTTTTTGAAAACACAGCAAGCTACAAATATTTATTACGTACAGAAATTCATTTTAATAAATAAAATTTTTTATTGTTTATTTCAATTTTCGACATTATGAAGTGATTTATGTTTATATATCTAATTTTAAAAAATCAAATTTAAACATAACAACCCTAGAGAAAAAAAGTGAAAATTATAAAACAAATGTCTGATTTATCCGAGGGCTTTTCATCTTCATATTCAAAAAAGCGTTTAAAAAATAATGAATTCAAAGAAAAAATATTATGAAATTTCTAAAAAGTTTTTCTTAAGTTTCATCAGTGAAGTTCATATTTTTTCAAACTAAAACAAATTAAATTTTCTTAAGAGTTCTGTTTGTTTGTTTGTATGTTTGTTCAAATAAAGTTCAAAGTATGAAATACAAACTCGAGCAGATATTATTTTAATAATTTGACTTCACAGATCATAATATTGTAATGAAATAATATTACACTATCAATTGTAATTTAACGAGTAAAGATTATAATATTGTGATGGAGTAAGAGAATAGTCACATAATATTGTAGTTAATAAATAATATCCGAACTAAAAGAATGAACACTTCACATTCATAATTTCTTATTTTACGAAATAATAATATTTTTTTCAGGGGCGGATACAAGGTCAGTGAAAGGGCGGGGGGAGGGGGGAACGGGTTGAGAAGGCATTCACAGTGTACACAGTCACATATGCAAATATAGTTAATTTATTTATTTAAGAAAGCTATTATTATTTTGCTTATTTATGTGATTTAAATTATAGATTTTTCTAAATTTATTTTTATTTTCGCTGTTTTCAATTTTGATTTCGTTTGTCTAATTTTTTATTCCTTTCTCGTAGTTTCACAAACACGAAGCCGAGGATTAAAGAATCAGGTTGGCATTCCTCTACATCGCTTCTTAAATTTTCATTCTTTTCTTCTCTTTCTTTTTTCTCTCTCTTCCTCTCTTTCTCTCTTCCTCTCTTTCTCTCTTTTTTTCTTTTTTTCCTTCTTTCTTTCTTTTTCTTTCTTTTTTTCTTTCTTTCTTTCTTTCTTTTCTTTCGGTTTCTTTTTCATTCTCTCAATCTATTGAAATTTTTTTCTCACTCTTTTTACTTTTTAAATTATAATTGTCTTGATTTTTCAGTTTTTTTAGTTAAAACTAAATAATAATGCAATAAAAATACTAAAAAAATTATTGCATTATATTAAAAATACTAAAAATATTACTGCATTATAATAAAATACTAAAAATACTACTGCATTATATTAAAAATTAAAAAGAAATTTAAGTAAAAAGCTAAAAACTATTAATAAAATATTAAAAATTAAAAAGAAATTTAAGTAAAAAGCTAAAAACTATTAATAAAATACTTTTTTTGTAATTTGTAATTTTAAAACATATCAATTAAATTAGTAACCAATATAAAGTATTTAACTAAAAGAGAAGCAACAGGGAGAAACGTAAATTCGATGAACGAAAAATCATCAAAAACATGAAAATCATCCAAATTATTTGTTCGCATTGAAATAATAAATAAAAACGTGTTTTATTAAAAACTATAAAAACCGCCCAAAAATAACAGGAAAGCGAAGAACATCAAAATAAAGTAGTGCCCCTGACGTGACTGATAATGCATGCAATGTACTCGGCCGCCATATTAATCCGCCGAACTATTTTTATGCTAATGATGATGAAGTCAAAGTGGCTGGTCAATGTAGATGGTTGATGCGCGCTTTAAATTGGAAGGGATAAATTAGAAAGTTTTATGTTTTGTTTATTAGAAATGCTTTTAAATATTTAATCGACATTTTGAAGATTTTTGTTTGTTATAAATATTAAAATTCGTTTACAATGGAATCAATTGCGTTTTAAACGTTCCTTAAAGTTTAAGCGATCAATACCAAAGTAAGCATCATTGGCAATGGCAGGCAGAGGTCATCAAAAGTTCAACTCGATACTTTCTTACCGACAGGACAGCCGGGTAGCCAGGCAGCCACCCAGCCAGCCAGAAATCTAGCCAGCTGGCCAGCCAATCTACTAAGATGTGATGGATAAGAAAGTGCTTGCAAGTTGATGGGAGAGAAATGATGCGTCGGTGCGAGGTGGTGTTGGTGGAATTAATCGTGGAGACGATCACGTGACAACGGTGACGATGATGATCATGCCATTGAGTGTCAATGTGGAATATATTGTGGATCTCGTCAGTAATACACAAACTTTCAACGTCGTCATCATCGTCGTCGTCATCGTCATTATAGATTTGTTTAAAATCAGTTTTATGATGATCATCAGCAACATCATCACCACCGCCACCCCACCACTACCATCAGCAACATCATCACCACCGCCACCGCCACCCCACCACTACCATTAGCAACATCATCATCATCATCACCATCACCACTGATCCAGCGTCTCGTATTCAGTATAATTGGCTTATTTTACGTTGATATATAAAACAAGTAAAGGAAAAACGTGTTTTTCAACACACACTTTGATTTCAAATACACTTGATTTCTAAATATGAAAGATGTAAATTAATTTTTTTTTAATTGGATCATGTATTGCCATCCAATATAAAGCTATGCTACAAGTTTCAGCTTTCTAGCTAGTCACAAAAGCTGGTTAAATTTTACTTGCAAGATTTGCGTACAGAGAAAGCCACACACACACACACACACACACAAACACACACACACATACACAAACACACAAACACAAACAGAGATTGTAACCTAAAAAGTTTTTAAAAATACGTATAAAACAATTTTGAATTTATAATAATGCGATGTGAGTTTTTTTTGGTTTTTACGTGAAAGCTTTTTCCGTTTGATAAAATAAGAAAAAATCGAGATATTCTAAAATTTGTTTGTTTCAGCAGAAACTCGAGCCAAATAAAATGTGTTTTTTTCTGTTTAGTGTAAAAAATTCAGCACCGTATCATAAATGACGTATTTGAATCCATTCATCCAAAGCAAAAATTATCAACGGAAAATTTCGAATGCGAAGAAATAAAATATTCATTTTTTCTCATGCAAATCTACGCATTCACGTCTTCTGAATAACAGAAAATAATCACACACGAAAAAAGAAAACTAAAAAAATGAAGAAATGTTTAAGAAAGGAGGACGGAAATTATTAAGAAAAAGAGAAAGAAAACGGGTTGGGCATGTGGTCATAACAGTCCATTTTCACCTGCCATGATGCTGATGGTATTTCGTGAAAAGGACAAATTTTTAGCTCTGACACTTACGACATCGATGATGGTGAAGCGATGATGACAATGATGACAGCAGTGATTATGATGATGATGACAATGATGACAGCAGTGATTATGATGATGATGATGACAATAATGACAATGCTTGTGATGACGATGATGATGACGATGACGATGATGACTACGATGACGATGACGATGATAGTAGCGATTATTGTGACCAGGTTGATGATGGCGATGATGATGATGGTAGCGATTATTGTGACCACGGTGATGATGACGATGACGACGATGATGATGGTAACGATTAATGTGATCATGTTGATGATGACGACGACGACACGAGTGCATGACGCGTGTGATCATTCAACATCAACTCCAATCACATCACGAGATCAACTGTTCGTCTTTATTTTTCTACAATTAAGATTTCCAAGGACGATTCGCTCGCATTATCGATGATTCGGCAACGTTGAACGATTTGCAAATAAATAAAAAATTTAAAAAAAAACATAAAATATCTAAAAATAAATTTCTATTGCACTGATGCAGTATGAAGAATGCATTCATCGATTGAATTTATAAAGCTGTGCATTTATTTTACTTTTGATCTAAGCTTGTTTTATGCCGGTCGCTCCATCAAGTTTGAGAAATATTTTCCCAAAAAATATCTCGTAATCGGTAAAGAATAAAGATGTAACATTTACAATCGATTCCATTTACCGAAGTAAATTCGCATAGACGCACATGCGTGTGTGTTTCTGTGTGCGTGTGTGTGTGTGTGTGTGCGTGTGTGCGTGTGTGTGTGTGTGTGCGTGTGCGTGTGTGTGTGGCAGCTCGTCTCACATTAAGCTAATGCAGAAGCGATTGTGTAGAAGTATTCCATCGTATTTCATTGATCTTTCCACAGTGTGTGTATGTGTTAGCGTGCGTGCGTGCGCCCAGTCTGTGTTGTGCGCTCACTATCACTCTTCACATAATCTGTACAAGCGTCAACAGTACAGGTGAGTACAGGTGTGTACAGGTGAGTACAGGTAGGATCGACTGTGTGAATCATGGAAGTAGAAACGTTTTTAGGGTAAAAAAACGAAGAAAAAAAATTTCCAGCCGTAAAATATATATCTTCCATTTTTCCGAGAGTGTTCGAGTTTCAGCAGAAGTCGAATAGCGGAAACATTTGTTCACCTGTTTATTCTAGCAGGTAAGTTTTAGAATATTCACAACACCTGCCACAGGTTGGTGTTTAAACTCATATGTAATATTATGTAGCGCTTCTGGTTCTCAATGAGTTGCATGATGATGATGATCATGGTGGCGGTGATGATGATGATGATGATGACGTCGACGACGACGACGACAATGATGATGATGATGATGAAGATGATGATGATGATGATGATGATTATGACCACAATTTAGCACAGGTAATGGATCCGTGTACAATAATCGACGCAAAACCATCTCTCAAGCATCCTAATTAACGATGCTAGTAAATGTCTCCATGAAAACCACAAGACAAGCATAAACAATCACAACAACTTCAACATCACCTACACTATCAACAACAACAACATTAATAACAACAATGGCGGAGATCTCCTAGAAGCACGCGACTACAAAGTACGGCTAACACTTTCCCGTCCGCTCCAGTCATAACCGCGGATACGCTTAGACGGAGCAAGCCGGGAACGCCGGACAGCCACGATCGATTGGAGAGGTGCGTCGTGCAATATAACAATAAGACGTTTTGACGGGAAAACTTTCAGGAGAACAACAAATACTCTCCGAGCAGTCTCCATTTCTCTTCCTCTCTCCACCACCAACCCACCCACCCTCAAGTCCATGTCGGGTGGTGGAGAGGAGTTGGAGAATGGAAATGAAAAAATAAATACTAAAAATAGTAACAATACAAGAATTGCAACCGCGATGATTATCGCCGTACAGATATGTAGATAGATTGCCGTTGGTTCTTAAAAGGATTTGTTGACGTTGGCGGTGAGTTTTTTTTCCTTTCTTTTTTTATCATTCAGTGGTTGAGACATGACGAGAAGAGAGCGGGAATCGATTGAGAGCACGCCGCTCGCTCGCAAACAGATGTATTAGTTTCTCAGAGCGGAACCAATTCACCGACACATGCGCCGAGTTGCGATCTTTGACATTCTCCGAAATAACCTCCTGCCCCCTCCTCCTTCATTCCTTCCTTCATTCCCTCCTTTATTCCTCCCTTCATTCCTTCCTTCATTCCTCTTTTCATTCCTCCCTTCATTCCTTCCTTCATTCCTTCCTTCATTTCTCCCTTCATTCCCTCCTTCATTCCTCCCTTCATTCCTTTCTTCATTCCTTCCTTCATTCCTTCCTTCATTCCTTACTTCATTCCTTCCTTCATTCCCTTACTTCATTCCTTACTTCATTCCTTACTTCATTCCTTACTTCCTCACTTCCTCCTTGCCACTGACCCGACCACGTACGTTAAACCGCAACAACGCAGTCGTCCGACATCGACTTCCAACGTCCGAGACATATGAAAGCGATCCAAATGTGGACATAAAACCGGACACTAAACGACCCCACACGATCGTGCCCTTCAACCGCCCGCCCGACAGCAGCTGGGGGCAGGCCTTTTAAGCACTCTATGAGAAATCAGCTGGTTGCCGATCACTGCTTTAAAATACAAGATGAAATGCATAAATGATGAGCAATCTCGTTTCTATGTAAAATAAAATAAAAATACTTTTTGTACCACGTGACACGCGAGGTTTGATGACGATCGCCGGAAACATTACTGCTTGCTCTGGTAATCTGCAGAAAGAAGTTGAAGATGCGCTTTTCAATTGTATCTTTATAAAGCGTGAGTCAACAAAATATTTTTTTCTTAAACCTTTTTTTTCGTTTAAAAAAATGTTTATCGCGTAGGAGGACTCGGCTGCAAGTCACCTGATTGAATGCAGGAATGTCCAGCCAGACACTCCTCCCCCCCCGGAATGATGGGCATGTGGATTTGATGGATTTCGCATAACGTTTCCCATTCAGTCGAAACTGCTGTAAGTTTGTAGGTTTCCTTCACGATGGTAAACAAACATGGTGATGATGATGATGATGGTGGTGGTGGTGATGATGATGATGATGATGATGATGATGATGGTGATGATGATGATAACGACGACGACGATGATGATGATGATGATGGTGGTGGTGGTGGTGGCGGCGGCGATGATGATGATGATGATAATAATGATGATGAAGATGACGATGATTATGATGATGATGAAAATTAGAGTCAAAGTGAGCAAACATACGTAAATAGGTACATCTCCATGACAACTTACAGACTCGCATAAGACATCCTTTCCTTATTATCACGTCTTATCATGCATTATTGATGGCTAGTTAACAAAGAAAACAAACCATGAAACGGCTTTAATTCCACAGTTATGTTGCTCTTGCGCAGAGAAAAGAAGATGCGAGATGGAATCACTCCGCTCCTTACTCTTCACAAGAACTACTTGAAACTCTGCATAATTGAACAGAGTGATAATAACTTTATAGACAATTAGGAAGAAATCTGCCTGAATTATGGCACGCCGACGGCTCTACAACGCCAGTCTAATAGATCAAATGAATATTTCAAACAGAAATCTTCTTCTCTTTCTTCTTCTTCTTCTTCCGATAACAAAGCAATGATGCAGTGAGATCATGTCGGCATCGCCTACCATCAATTGGAAAGGAAAAACAATTGGAAGACGGAGGGGAGTGTTTCTCCAGAAGAAGATGATGGTAGATGAAAATTTACTTTTTTTATTTAAAACTTTGTTTTCAATTAATTGAATTTTTTTGTTACTTCGAGGTAGGTTATTTTAAATATTTGAAAATATGATGATTTAAGAAAGGAAAGTTATTAACGTTCATTTTATAGCAGTTTAATTGTTATAATAATGTGTTACCATGAGATATTAAGACACTGATAAGATGATTGTTTAAGCAGTTTAAATTATTAATTAAAAAAGTGTTCATCTCAGAAAGAGATATGCTGGCTTGTCCTCTTTAGTTGAACTAGCTGACTTAAGTAGTCCCCAGCAGATTGGCACAAAATAATTCTCGATTACTGCACGAAACAGTCACAGGTTTGGACAAAGGAAAGAGTAATGCCGAAAATCAAATCGAATTACGACCTGACATCACAAGCGTAGAGGAGGAAGTTTATGCGAAGGGGGAGGAGGAAAGGCCAGAAAAAAAACTAATTTCCAATAATCCAATTAAAAATCACTTTTTTTATTTTTCCTCCTCAAAAACGTGATGACAGGGGGGATTTTCGAAGATATCCCAAAAAATTTTAAGCCCTCTCATTATTTTTCCTCCTAAAAACATGATGACAGTTTTCAATTTTTTCTCCACTTGCCCGATAAACCAGTTAACCACTCAAACTGGGGGGGGGGGGTCGTTTTCCACCCTGTCCTTATCTCTAGGTCTATGTCTGCTACAGCAAACAACGTGTTTTGTGTCTTAAAACACCTGCTGGCAGTAATCCAAAAATCAGACACCTTTAGAATTTCAATTTATCCAGTTTTTCCATCTTTTTCCTTTCAGATCACATTTTGTTGCTTAATATTGAGTTTTATGAATTATTGAAAACATTAAAATTTTTATAAATTATTGAAAAGATTCATTTTTATTGATAGTTAAATAATATTTCCCAAAAACAAAAGATTGTCTACAACCTCAATTATAGTTTGTTTTTTTTGTTTTTGAAATAAGCTATCAAATAATTTTATTGAGTGGAGTAGTTCAGGAAAAAAAGTTTTAGTTTTTAGTAATTAGTTTTCACACTTTTTCAACTCTGGAGACTAAATTTGCATGTTTACATGATTACAAACGAAAAAATGTTTTAAACGTTTGGCTGAAAAAATAAGCAACGATTAAATAATTTAAAGCAAAAAAATGTTAAGTTGGAGCTATAATCATAATCATCATCGTCGTCGTCGGCGTCGTCGCCGCCACCACCACCACCACCACCACCATCACCATCACCATCACCACCACCACCACCATCACCATCATCATCATCTCCTTCCATCTCCCATAATGGATACGATTTTGCTTCAAATATGAAAATGAAAAAAGATTTCCACCACCGGCCAGGGAGGCAGTAAACGTTGAAAAATGCTTCCAACTATTTTACGGTTAGAAGCTGAGATTTTGTTTTTATATAAAGGATGGCGAAAGTGCAATTCGTTATCTTTAGATTGTTAAGATATTGCCCTGCGTAACAAATACCTTCAGCGCCAGAATAAATTGATCGTAATTGGACTATTTATGGAGCGGATTATTTTTGACACATTCGTACGATCATGATGAAATGAAATGCAAACCTTGAAGTTTATCTCACTGAGTACTGGCAATGATTCATCACAATTGTCTCCACAGAATCACGGACGAGAAGTCATTTATTTCAAGTCGGTCGTCTCAACCAACAATCACGCGGGAAGAAACGAATTGTATCTAATTCATTTCAGTAATACAGCAATGCATTATTCACAGCATTTAATTTTACAAGTGATTTATGCACAGCTTATCGGCCATCAAACTGCCAAACGTTTTGATCGAAATGATTTACTTGAAAGCCAAGAGGTGTTGATTGAGCTTCAAACTTGTACACCCAAGAATTACATTCAAATCCCTGTTTTTTCGAAAATTGTTTGAATTAATTAAAAAACAAGTTCTGAAATGAAAAATCGTTTTTAATTTTAAATCTTTTTTTTAAAAATAATATAAATATTAAAAAATGTTTTGCAGTTAAAAACACGTCTCGGTGTTAAAACAAGCCCACAAAAGCATCGGGACTGTCGATGTGCATGCATGGGAAAGCTGAATAAAAAAATATTTTTTTCCCAGCATAAATTCACTTTGGAGTTATTTCGTTGTATTTTACGAGGCCTCCCATTCTCTGCTTTTAATGCGCTCCTTTTCAGACGCATCGTTCGCAAATCAACAAAGAACAGGACCGACCGACCGACAGACAAAAAAACGAGAGAAGCTCGTAAGTTTTATTTGATTTAATTCGAAACTTTATTTTCATTCTGTTTTCGCTTTTATTAAATTTAAAATCTAATTCGTCGCTGAAACTTTAAAAAGTGTTTTTTTGTGTGAAATATGTACTTTATTATTTAAAAAAAAATTCAAATTGCATTTTACAGGCTTGGTTTTTAGATGCGTAAACTCGTTCAAACAAAATGGCGACCAATCCTGTTGCAAAAAAAAGTGGAAACAGAAGAATGGGAGAGTTCCGCTCATTACTTTTTATTTTGGCTAACTTTTCTCTCTCTCTTTCTCTCTTTTTCTCTCTCTCCCTCTCTTTCTCTCTTTTTCTCTCTCTCCCTCTCTTTCTCTCTCTCTTTCTCTCCCCGTCGTGAATTCTCTTTCTGTTTCTTTTTCATACGGCCATTAGCAATTAGGCCAATTAAGATAGGCTCGTAAAGTATAATACAGTCCGATTTCTGTCGTTTAACGCCGTAGTTTTTAATTGTGTATGCGAATGATTGAAATGATGATATAAGTGTTAGGAGATTAATAGAATTTAGTTTTGTTTTAAACTTTTAAATATGAAATAAGAATAATGTTTGATTTTTATTGAATCGCTCAGTGATGTCATAAAACCGTCTAGACATGTGCAAATCATGTGGTATTTATTAAAAAAAAGCAATTGAATAAATTATGCAAATCTCGTCAGGCAGACCGCGAGAAGGCACGCACCATTTATTTGAAATAGTAGTTGGACAGGTAATCGACATTCGCCGACAGCCAATGCGTCAATACCGCATATAAAAGTTCATCGGGTCAAACGTAAGAGAACAAACGATAATCATGAGTGGTCGTGAAAACCGATATTTGCGATATTGTTTCTGCGGCAAACCGTGTTGCCGATGTTTTATTGGATTAATTTTTCTACGACGTTTCGTGGACGCTCATACAATTGTGTTTGTTTATTTTAACTTTCTGTAGTTTTTTTTTGAAATTCTGCTGTGGTCATTGGTGTCGAGGAGAGTTCAGTCTTTTCTTAAACTTTATAAATTTTATTATCTTTTGCAGCTAAAAATCTGGATTGGAACAGCTGTCATGGATCTGAGAAAAAATTGTTTAAAAAAATTAAAAAGTCTGGAAATGTATCAGTGAGTAGGAGTAGGGTATAGAAGAGTTTTGAAATCTTTTGGTTTGTCACCTTTAAACGTCTGACGGCCTTAAAAAGAAGTGTATACTGTGTACGCCCTTACATGGAGGCATGCCGAAGCAGAGGCACAGCATTCAGCTATCACTTTATTTATCAGGATGGATGGTTCAACCCCGATAGCAGCATTGCGCCACTGCCTAGGTCCTGTCCTAGACTAGACGACTAGACTAGCGTTTCATCTAGTTATTCTAGTTCTAGTTTTGATCGTCAAACGTATCATTAAAGTGTAACACATTCCATTAAAGTGGAAAACGTTGGTGTACAAACTGCGTATGATCGCAACACGCTACTCGCTTTGCTTCTGAAACAAAAATTGTCATCCGATGCCTTAAAAGTAAACAACTGAGTTGTTTTTATCGCTATTCTGTTGCCATGGTAACTCTCAAATTACACAACATTCATATTTTCTTGATTATGAGTCAGCTTGCAGTGAATTATTTATGTTTTTCCAGATGTATATAAATCATAAAAATTCAGGCTTTTCCAGATGTTCATATTTCTTCCAAATATTAAACGGTACTATTCTTTTATTTAATTTTTGCCAAACTAACAGAATTTGTTTATACTTTCTAGGAGGAGAATGTGTACAGTTTTCCTTTTTCAAATTATAATCTCAACAAATTGTTTTACATGAAAATAAAGCTCATTCAATTTATGTAAAAAAAACTTTCTAAACACCTTCATTGCAAGAAATTAGTTACTATTTTAATAATGAATTATCCAACTACAGCTAATGTGCCTCAATACTTCTATACTGCCGAGCCATGTCAAAAGGAAGCAAAACCATTTTTGCAAAAATGAGATAAATAGTTTGTTTAATTGTAGGAAACAAATCCTGCATTATGGTATTTTCAAATTTATTAAATTTTGTTTAGTTTCGGTGTAATAGCTATGGCAAAAAGAAGCAAGTGCCATTTTTATATTTTTTTTCATTAAAAAAAGAAAAAAAGAAGTAGACTACTGTTAGAAATTACATTTTAAACCGTATAGGATAACACTTTTGTTTATAATTGCAATGAATCAAGAGAGGTTTTTAAAAAATATTAGTTTTGCGTTTTCTGCGAAATCATGTTTATGTGACTTGCTTCCTTTTGCCAAACCAAGTTCGAGTCTGAAGTTGAGACATATATATATATATATATATATATATATATATATATATATATATATATATATATATATATATATATATATATATATATATATATATATATATATATATATATCTTTATTTCACGTCATTTTTGACAGGCTATCTCTAGTACCTATCTAAGAATTATATAAGTATGTATGCATGTCTGTCTGTCACGCTATAACGTACAGCTCTGGCGACTGGGTTGAAAACATTCCTACATTCGTCAGGCCATGTAAAAGATTCTATTCTAATAATTGGCTAAGTTCGTCTGTCTGTAACTCGATATAATTTTGATATCACTGCACCAATTTGAATAAAATTTTACATGCTCAGTTTTTATGCTGATTTGGAAATTAAATTATTTTTCAGATTTAAACATTTTTTGTGACTGTCGTCCATAGGCTTTGATGCTAGTTATTAAATACTCGCTAATAATTAACAAGAGATTGGAAAACAGAGAAACATTTAAAATACGTCAATATAACGAGTTCTATAAAAGTGATACAAGTGAGTTCCTGTAGGCCGGAGGTGAACATGAGTTGCTCTGAGTTGGGTCGGGTCCACATTTTCTGAAACATGCGTGAGTTGGGTTGGGTTGGATTGAATTGAAATTTCAATATTTTTTAATAAATATTTAGTGGGTTGGTTTGCTTTGGGTCGGAATTTTACCTTTTTGGTGGTTTATGTTGAGTAAATGATAGGGTTGGGTCGAATTGTCAAAAATGAACCCATGTCCTACTCAAGTGTAGGGGTTTCGTCCTGCGAATGATGCTGCAAAGAAGAAAAAAAGAAAACCAGACAAATAAGAATGTACCTAACCTTCTTCTGACAAAGCCTTTTTAAATTTACCGTTGTGTTATTATTATTTTCTGTTATTCATAACTAACTACTGGGAAATACAGCCAGGTTCGTTGAGCTAGCTCAATTAAAGAGTGTTTTTTTAGAAAGGTTATCTTGAATAAATTAACAAAATGTTAGTAATTTTAAATTAGTCAAATTAAAGTAAAGTAAAGTTTGATTTTTTTTATAGAAAGGCTATCTTGAATAAATTAACAAAATCTTAGTAATTTAAATTAGTCAAACTGTTGAAATATCAACAAGACAATGGTCAGGACTATCTCCACGCCAGGGCGAAAAAATAAATACCATAATATTGAACATTAGGAAGCAGGATGAGACACATTTATAAATAAACACACTTAATTGTTGCAGTTCCAGATTATTATTTCTCATTGCCATATTTAAGCGGGGGAGGACGAGAAAGTATGAAAGGAATGAATGAAAGAATGTTTCATGGAGCACGTGTCGATTACGTGATGTGGCTTACAGCCATAAACATTGTGTCGCTTCGCACGTTAACGTAAGGCTCTTGTTAATAGGTTTTGCCTCTGGATACGTCGGCGCGGATTAGTCGGACATCAATCAAGCCATCCCCGGCTAGCCATATTTGAATTCATTCATATCCCTTCCGTGTTTTAGCTTAAACGGCTGCGTGTTATCAGATTCAACGCGTCCGAAGTGTCCGCGGCTTTGAGCTAGCGATGCTGATAAATCGCCTTGAAACGGCTTAACAGGTGAGTTTACCTGTAATGAACCTACAGAAGATGTTTTTGAGTTGTTGGCCTATTGGAGCCTTGCTGTTTTCGACGACACAAAGCTCAGCTCGGAGGTTTTTTTAAATTTTGAAACGATTTCATTTTCTGTGACGAGCTCTAAATAAAATCTAACTTTGACTAACAGATTATTAAATTGTGAACACATGGCTGATTTAATACTCGTTTTTTTCCAATGTGCTACGCACAACTCTTTTTTTTCTAACTGTTCAAATTACCGCTCTGTCCGAATATCGCAACGCTATTCGGAGGTGATAACAGAAGACGCCACCGTAGTACAAGTTAAATGACGTTTATAAACAGGCCATATAACGTCAGTCCGGTCTTTTCATCCCCCTCCCACTCCACTGGACGGAAGCTTAACTTTGCTGGAAAGTCGGTCGGCGATTTATTAGTTTGAATTTGATGAGCCTCCGTGCAAGTTTCATCGTCGATTCCCTCGGTTCTGTAAGACTGCAATTATGAAATGATTACAGCGACAGACTGATTGATTACCGTGCGCCTAGGTCGCGGATAGGAAGACGAACGGTGATGAAGAAAAGTCATATTATACACTTTTATGCCGTTTCTCCTTCAATCCATTCCCTCCATTTGATGAATGGATGAATAAATGGATGACGCTGAAAAGAGAAAAAAAAACGTAAAGATATATTTTATTTTTGTTTACCACTGTCGGCTAATGTTTATTGTGCGGGTGGAAATTACTTAGCAGGAGGGAGCTACTTTTTATGGCAATTGGTTCCCATCATCTATTATTCAACCGAAACGGTCAGTGCCTTTATATCGAACGATAGCCGTCATTCCACATTGGCACCCCTGCGCACTAGCAGAGATGGCGCATCGTATCTCTCGGATGATGAATTTCCTACCATCACAACCTTCTTTCTCTTCACACTTTTCTTTTAAATACTCATCACCCCACGTCTAGTCTAGTACATCTTCCCATCGCACCCCTCCCATTGCGTCTCTGCCCCCTTGCATCTTCTCCTCTCATGCATACCCCCACCCGGTCTTCTATCGTACCTTGCTTCTATCGCACCTCTTTTCCTCGGGCTTGGGGAATTATTAACAAGTTGCTCTACAAAGATGGGTAGCTTGTTGTTCCGAGTATGACAAATGGTCAGTGGCTGTCAGATGTTTCTTTCTTGATTAATGCGCTGCTGCTACTTGAAGCCGCGTTTTATATCTTTTTTTATCTGTTTTTATTATGGGAAATCGTAAAAAACTCAAACAATTACTGGCTTAAGATTTATTGTTTTCTCTTTCTCTCTAAATCAATTGTTACGCCCGTGACGGAGACGACAAAGTTTGAAACATTTTTTTTATTTTTTTTTATTTCTCACATGTAACAGACGTAATTCATAAACAGGAAAAATAAATTTATGAATGCTTTAATAATGTGACTTTACATTTTTATAAGTCAAATAAATTTAAATTTAAAAAAATAGGCCAACTACTACAACTGCTACAGCTTTTGCCACTGCTGCTGACACTGCCAATGCCAATGTCACTACCACTACCACTACCACTACCACTACCACTACCACTACCACTACCACTACCACTACCACTACCACTACCACTACCACTACCACTACCACTACCACTACCACTACCACTACCACTACCACTACCACTACCACTACCACTACCACTACCACTACCACTACCACTACCACTACCACTACCACTACCACTACCACTACCACTACCACTACCACTACCACTACCACTACCACTACCACTACCACTACCACTACCACTACCACTACCACTACCACTACCACTACCACTACCACTACCACTACCACTACCACTACCACTACCACTACCACTACCACTACCACTACCACTACCACTACCACTACCACTACCACTACCACTACCACTACCACTACCACTACCACTACCACTACCACTACCACTACCACTACCACTACCACTACCACTACCACTACCACTACCACTACCACTACCACTACCACTACCACTACCACTACCACTACCACTACCACTACCACTACCACTACCACTACCACTACCACTACTACTACTACTACTACTACTACTACTACTACTACTACTACTACTACTACTAGTACTACTACTTATGCTGACATTCAAATTTGTTGATGTAAATAATTAAACAAACAATAAAAGTACTACAGCAAACACACTGAAAGAGCTAAAAATCAGCAAAAGTAGCAAACAACACAAAAGCCGTTGAAGTGCCCAATCGTTAAACGGGGACCAATTCGATAGATGATACATCGACCTACCTTTACTAGCTATTGTGATGCTCGCTCGATATCAAACACAAAAAAAACATATTCAGTGCGAATACATTTCCGTACTACTAAAAGCGTGTGTACAGTTCCTAGCGACTGTGTCAACTTTACCGAGAGTTTCTATTACGACTCTGATACTATATGATACATCAATGCATCAAAATATCTATTATTTTATACATTTTATCACTCTTGTTTTGTGTTTTTCTTTCAGAAAAAAGCGCCGTCGGTAGCCTAAAAATTCAATTTCCAGACAGAAATAATTGCCCTTGTTGAGCGCCAGAGGTGATAACTCTCCATCTCTCCATCTGAAACGACCATGCACTGTATGGAAGGGCGCGTGCTGTCGTCGTTGAATTAATTCAGAAAATCGTACCAATTAATAAAATGATTTACGATTGACAGGCCGTTAATCATTCGAATCGATCGAAGAAGAATCCTCCATACTGTCCGATCGCACCGGATTTGATGGCGATTCTTCTATCCGTTCACACTTTTTTTTCTTTTCGTTCAATGAAAACAAACAGAGTCATCCGAGACTTTATAACGGAAAAAAACATTTAATAAAAGTATAAAAAAATGGAAAAAAATATCAAGAGAGACAAAATTATTTTTGATTGATTCAACATGAAGACTTATGTTATCCTTGCGTTGATAAAGTTTGTTATGTGTTGGGTTCCTTGTAGGTGCTCTGTCAAAGTGAGACGAATAGCGAACAGCGGAATTGAGAAAAAAAACAAGAAAAAACAGTAAACACGCGAATTTTAAAAATGTTAATCTTTGTCAACTTGGTTGGAGTCATCTGAAAATAATTATGTTGAAGGTTTTCATGTCTACGATAAAAAAATGAAATTAAATATGAATAAATTTACATGAATTTTAATTTTAAAATAAATAAAATTAAATACTTTCACAATAAAAATAATAAATGAAATAAAACAAAATTAAACGATTTTAATTTTATAATAAATCCAATAAGAATAAACTTGCACGAGTTTGGATTCCTTCTTCTTCCACGGTTTGAGTAATACTCCTCGACGTACCCAGGGGGGCCGGCCTGACCCCTCTCTCCCGGCACTCCAATAGGGCCACGGTCACCTTTAAACAAACCACAAGTGTACATTACAATTTTGTAAGTAAACACACAAACATTACAGATGTACACAGACATTTTACAAGTGTGGATACTCATTTTACAAGTGTAAACACACATTTTGTTAAAGTAATGCACACAAATTTTACAAGTGTACACATACACACGCACACGTTTTGTAAGAGTGTGTAAACAAATCTCAAATGATTTACTACCTTATTACACAAATGTAGCTGTGCTCGGACACTTATTAGCTTGACTTCAGAGTGCAAATAATTGATGTCCCGAGCGAAACAGGAGGACACAACTTTGCAACACGATTTGCAATAAACCATCCACATTTTGTTTGAAGCGCGTTTTCGAAAATTTCCACAAATGGAATATAACCAGAAATCATCTGAACACGCAATGTATTCGTGTGTCTATGAGTTCGTGCAAATCAAAGCTGAAGTTATTATCGTCTTCAATTTGTATGTTTTTGTTCTAAATTAAATTTACTGGAGATGCGAAAAAACACTGATTTTTCAGAGTTTATTATTTTCTTTATTTTTTTAAAATTTATGTTAAAGATTATAATTTTATTTTTAATATTGAACCTGGTATGCCCTGGGGTCCGGGTGGCCCTGGCTTGCCTGGTCTGCCAACTCCTGGGGGTCCTGGTGGCCCTCTCAAATCTTTTACGATGTCGTCAAGTTTTTCTGAGTTGAATAACAACGATGTTTATACTTTAATATTCAAAAGTAATGGAAAAAATACAAATTCTTGTCTTGTCTTGCCAACCTTGTAGCACTTTGAAGCAAATTTCTTTTAAGTCTGCCACCGATACACTTCGACCCTGAGAAAAACATTAAGGTTATTATTAGTTTTAATAGTGTTAGTGTTGGTGTCAGTGTCATTGTAATTACTGTTGGTGTTGTTGTTTAATTCTTTTAGTGTTCAATATTGTTGAGAAGTTTATTGACGCTACGTATTTACAGTCTATGTGAATGTGTAATATGCATAATAATAACCACTACTCAATAATGGATAACTCAATCACTATCTCATTTTTTCTCTCTTTCTCTCTTTCTTTTTCTGCTTTTTTCATTTTTTTATTTTTTTTATTTTTTGTTTTTAAAATTATTCATTTAATCTCATTCAGACATTTTTTTCATTTTCTTAATTTATTTTTCCATTTTTTCTTTCAGATGTTTTTCCCCCTCTCTCTCTTTCTCTCTCTTATATTTTCCACCCTGTCGCCGCCTATCTTATACGAGGACGACCATCGATATTGGTAGGCACTGTTGTATTCATAGTAATGCTCATAATTGCAGCCATTAAGGCTTTTTACGATGCCATAACCTATGTTCAGAAGGGCCAAATTGACAATAAAGGGCTTAGCAATTGTTTGCAAACGTGACAAAAATGTCTAGAAAATTACAATAACTCTAGAGGGAAGACTAAAGTTTGCATTCCATCATCATTTTGAATGTCAGTATTTTCTCAATAGGATGATTTTGTGGAATCAATGGCTGAAAGGTCAGTTGTTGAATGAAAGGACGATTTTAAGAATTATAAATATAAATAAACTTACCGGGACACCCGGTGTACCTGGCCTACCTGATGCCCCTCTAGGCCCTTCATGTCCATCGGACCCGGGTGTGCCTGGAGATCCTGGAAGTCCTGACTGTCCGGGAATACCGGATGGCCCTATGGGCCCCGGAGGACCCCTTGTGCCGGACTGAATAAAAAAAACTGGTTGTTGATTAATATTAGAAAGAGCAATAACAAAAATCAATGCCTCAAAACATTTCATAGAAGAAAACATTGAATGCCACAGTGATTTCCATTCAGATGATTTAAGTGGTGTATTTTCTTTGTGCTCATTCGCAAATGTTCGTCAACGAATAGTGCGTGTGTAATATTCACAGAAGAAAAGTGTAAGAAAGTGCATTGTTTAAACATAACACAAGTTTTCAAAGTTTTTTTTTTAAAGTTTTTATTTATTCCTATGTCTGCTCTGTAAAGATTTACTGAATAAACAATACAAAACGCATTTTTTTAAATTGCGTGAGTTCTATTTGTTAGTAATACTACTAATAGTAATAAAAATAATTTTTCTATGAAACGAATTGATTAACCGAACCTACCTGACCTGGTGGTCCTGGTGGCCCAGGTATCGCAACTGGCCCCTGAAATGTATGAAATCCCACAGAATTGATACGCCAAGATAAAAGATACATTTCGCTTTTGAAATGCTTTAAATCTGCAGTTGCTCTGTTACAATTTTTATTATCAATAAACAAATCATGTACTAACGGGTGGTCCGGGTGGACCAGGCAGCCCTTGCGGTCCCTGAACGCCCCCAAGTATTTGTGAATATTTCTTAGCCACGCTCGTGGGTGTCGACGAGTTATTGTCAAAGAGTGACTATAAAATTCAATCGTCAAATTCGTTGTGCATTTCAGTTTAATTAATAATAATAATTAAAACGGTAAAACATCTGAACACGACAATATGAAAAAATTTACGCACTTGCAGTTCGCCGATATCAAAGGTCGATGTCTATAAAACAAACAAGAAAAAAATGTTTAATACAATAATTATATTAAAAGTTAGCATAATTTTTTATCATAAAAATAACTTACGGACGTTCCTGGAGCTCCGGGAATTCCGGGAGATCCTGGCAATCCTGGTTTACCCGGATAACCCATTTGACCCTAAACATTTTTAGATGCTACACATTTTTTGTTACTTTATTTGTTAATTTTGTACAGTTTAACTCACCTGTTGACCTGGAACACCAGGTGAACCATGGTTTCCTTTTTCACCTTGGGGGCCCTGTAAATAATAATAATAATAATTTATTTATTTATTTTATTTTTACTCCAAATTTCTCAGAATAATAAACAAACTGACTTTTTGACCCGTTGAGCCAGGGTCACCAGCTCTGCCTTGGTGCCCCATTTCTCCCTGGTGATTGAATTATAAACGTTTTAGCAGAATGTTTTTCTTGTTTATGTAGCATCATAAACAAATTTAAAATGAATATTAACTGTGCCTCATACTTTTAAGCAAAATAAAAGTGTTGTTTTTTTAAATTGAAAACAAGTAAAAATAAAATGTATGCTGATGTTCGCATAAAATAAATTAGCACAAAAATCTGCTTTACGGACGCTGAAACTCAAACTGAACCGGTAAACACGCTGAAATATAAATAAATTAAATGATAAACCTTATCTCCTTTGTCTCCACTTCTTCCATCTTTTCCGTCTTTTCCGGCTGATCCCTAGAGAGGTAAAATAACTTATAAATTTATATTCATAAAAATTAAATTTTTTTAGATTTAAAAACTCACCGGCTCTCCGGGTGGACCGGGTTCTCCCATTGGACCCTAAAAATTATCAAGAAACATGACGGTGAAAAAAGCTATAAAATTGCTATTACACGTAGCATTGAACTTGACCAACCCTCTGTCCTGGTGGTCCATTTCGCCCGGGAACACCGTCAGCTCCCGGATTGCCGGGCATCCCTTGAAACCCTTTCATCAGTTGTTTCAGTTCCTAGAATCAGTTTTTTTAAACTAACCTCATTTTAAATTGCTGGAGATAATAATTCAACCTGCTGCTTACTCACCTGAGGAGACAGTTTTTCTCCTTTGCTGGTGCTTGCAGTGCCAGGGGGACCCTAAGAACAGTTTCACATCAAAAACATTAGAAAATAAACTTTTAAACTTGTCTAGACAAAGTTAAGAAAAACTCAATTTTTTCCAAGTTAATGCATTTGTCAGGACTAAAAAAGAAAAGAAAATATTTTCACCGGGTCCCCTTTGGGCCCTGATACACCGGATTCTCCTGGATCACCTCTGTCACCCTAGAAAGAACATAAAAACGGAATAAAAGTTTAATCGTAAATAATTTCAAGTTTGCATTATCTGCAGTAATGAATAGGTTTATTATTTTAAAAAGCCAAAAGCTTTAGTAATTTTTACTTTTGCTCCTTTGGAACCTTTTTCTGAAGACAAAAAAGACCCCTGTAATAAAATTTTGTTTTATAGAATTTGTTTTATAGCTTGAAAAATTTAACAAATTCACTAACTTCCAGACCCAAACCATTGGCATCCTTTGAGGAATTAAATAAAAGTCACAATTAAATTGAAACACGTTTTTGAACAATAAAAACTCGTTTTTTAATTTATTTAAACTTTAACTTCTCACAATAACTGGTCCTGGGGGACCTGGTGGTCCAATTTCACCCTGAAAATAGTTATTTTACTAATAAATTATTGAATAAAAAATAATATATTTACATATTATGTGAAAATATAATAGTTCTACATTTGCTGAACCAACACCCAAAATTTTAAAACAATCTTTTTGCACTAAATGAATATTTTTTTCAATAGTTTACAATTATTCCAAAAATTCCTCAACTGATTTCAGTTAATAATCTTACTTCATTAATCACACAGCCTACCGTACATATTGTTTATAATGTACTTGGTGTACGTATACCAATACAAAGTGTACATTTTGTACATAATGTTCATAGTGTACATTGTCCATAGTGAACAAACATACCTTTTCGCCAGGTGATCCTGGATAACCTTGAGGGCCCTTTCAATCACAAAATTGCAAATTTTATATATGAAAAATATTTGAAATTTTGTGTAGATATATTTTCAATTGTTTTTTATGGAAGAAAATAACAGTTTAAAATGTATATAAAAAGAAACAAATAATCGTTTACCTGAGGTCCAGCTGGGCATGTTGCAGGGCACTGTCCGTGGGTAGCCTCCGGGGCCGACGTAAAAGCCTGTTTGCGTCAAAACAGTAATGAGCAATAATTATAAAACTTAAATGCAATTATTATTCAAGTTAAAATATTAAATTACTTCAACATAAATATCAGGCGGCTTTCTATTATCTCTTCTTGGTGCAAATGGTCTGACTGTTGTCTGCTGTGTACTTTGCTAAATATTGACAAATTTGTATAAAAGTATTAGAACATTAATAATATATATGTATATATAAATAATATTTATATATAACATATATACTTTATTTCAACATTTAAATATTATAAATGTAGTTATATATTTTTTGTTTATGTAATTGACAGTCAATAAAAGATTTTTGATGGTTGTGTTTTGTTTATTTACCAAGTCGGACCAATACCTGTAATTCTTGACAGCTATCTTTTGACAGTTTTGTATCGCAGTGGAGGATGAATGACATCAAGTCCATCTATAATTTCATAATTGTTTACGATTGTGTTAAGAATGTAAAATTAACAATATTTACGTTTATATTTAATCATATAATCAATTGTTTATCTATGTATATGTCTGTTTTCTATGCAAATCCAAACCACTGGACCAATTTTAACGAAATTTGAAACAGAGGTAGATCTCAAAGAGTACAAGGTCATAAATTATTTTTTAATTTTTTTAAAGGTTTGTATGACCAAACAACGTTGGAGGCCAAAAGTGCCTATGTACTTAAACCATTAAAGTTTATTGCGTATCAAAATTTAAATTTAGCTTACGTGACAAAGTTTGAAGATTTCAAGCAGCTCTTAGCAAATCTTTTTTACGTTTTATGGACAAAAAAAAAGAAGAAAGTAGAAGAAAGAAAAGTATCAGGCAAGCAAGAGGGAGAAAGAGCAGAAGAGCGACCGGGATTGGGAAAGCGAGTGGGATAATCAAAAATATATAATTAACCAACTATTGAGTTTTATATCTAAGTGATTAGATAATAAACTTTAGACATAAAGATAAACGTACTGATACAGATTCGCCCCTTTCCGTCCAACCGATGTACAATTTTGACCCTTCAATTTCAATGTTTCCCCGGGAGAATTCTGTTGAAGTTTGTTTTCTACAGTCAATTGAGATTTCAATCTTTTGTGCATCCACCATGATTTGAAGTTTGTGCCATGCATTGTCGAACAGCTGATGACAAATAATAGTTTCTTTAACAATTTAAGTTTTCAATTTTCAATGCACATATGCGTAAGTACAATGAAGCATGTCTCATATTATAATGAGATCAAACTTTTTTTAAAATTTCAACTATATACTAACAAAATAACTTATTCAAAACATTCATTTTTATTTATCAACTTTTTTCCAATTTTATTATTACTATTTAATAATAAATTATGTTCAATTTTAAACTGCATGTGTAGTTTAGATCATTTTAAATATCTACTTTGTGGGCTTCCTTGAGGCCAGGGAAATTAACGGATTTCACTTCGTTGTCTTGGTCTAGGATTGTGAGATGAAGATTCATTTTGAGGCTATTCAGATGAACGGTAAATAATATCGAGCCGTCATCTTTTTCCAAGCGAATTAAATCAAAATCTTCTCCAGAAGATTTGGAGCCGATTCGGAAGATTGCCGACAGGAGGAACCTCCCGGGCAGAGGAATGGGAAAAACCTGACTGTGTAGACGAAAATTGTAAAACAGGTTTTATGGAGCCGTTGAATGAATTTACAGTCTTGTTTTTGAAACGAGAAATTTTAAAACTATTGATGCCTCAAATTGCGTCGCTGCATCTATTTTTAACTAATCACACAAAAAACAGCAAAATAAACTTACACATTCACGCACACAGAAAGATAAAACACAGAAAAATAGACAAATATAACACAAAATATAATACAATAAATATAAAAGCTCGAAAAAATTACATAACGGAACAATAAGAACTAACTCTGCTTTGATACTAAATTTAGAATTTTTTGGGAAGTGGTAGGCTTTGGAGTTTTGTGATGATACTTTTACTCTACCCAAATTTGCTTTGTCGAGGGAAATCTTTTCCAACAAGTTGTAAGCTGAAAGCGAGTCAATTAACTTTCTACATTTTAAATTAGAAGACTTGTTATTTAATATATTATTATTAAAATAAACAATTTTTTCTTGAATTTTAAATTTGGAAACATCTCACAAAAAGCATAAAATTTTTATGTCTAACACGTGGATATATCCGAACAAACTTGATTATTTTCATCTGCTAGCGTTGTGGAAACTAAAAAAATAAACGATTATTTCAACAAATATTTCTCAATAAAAATCTAGTTTAATTATTATAATTTAAAGCTTTAATAATATCAAAAAATTTAATGATAGATTTGTGATTTGAATGATATTGCTTGAGGAGTGTAGTAGATGATGATTATTAGGTATAGATGAGTTGGTTTGATTGGAGTCTGAGTAGGCAAACACGCAAACATTCATACATTTGCACATAAATCATTTTAATAATTATTCATTTAAACAACTATACTTCGTACATTCATAAAACATAAATTTTTTTTGTAATATCTCACATTCACAGCATACGTTCACACAATCATACTAATATAATCATGCTTACATTCACACAATCATACTTAATATAATCATGCTTACATTCACACAATCATACTTAATACAATCACAGAGTTGTACAACTACACAAGCAAAATTTTTTAGAAATACACTTTTCTCCACACATACACTCCTCTACACATATTCTTCTCCACATCTATATTCCACAGGTGTACTTCTCCACACATATACCTACCACCAACCTTCCACACATTGGCTTCTCTACATAAAAACTTTCTAAATATTTACTTCTTTACAGATATACTTTAGTCATGCGTTTCTCTACACACATACATCCTATACCCATTGTTCTCCACACTTACATAAAATCGAATATAAATATTTTTGTACACACTTTATTTCTCTACACATGTATTTGTCCTAACGTACACTTTTTCACATTTAAACTTTTGTACACAAATAAATTTTAAGCATTTTACTTCTTCAGGCATAAAAGTGTTTGTTCACAAAATTTTTTGACAGCACAATATTAGCACTGGAAATGGACTGCTACGTTCAAAGGGAATCCGCTAGCATCGTAACTCTTAATGCCCTAAAAACACGAGTAAAATAAGCTTTTGCGACGAATGAATGTGCGAGACAGAATTTATATTTAGAATAACAAAATCATATAAATAAACAAGTAATGGAAAAACGAGTTTTTCAACACAAACTTTGATTTCGAATACACTCGATTTAGAAATACGAAAGATATTCAAATTAAGCTTTTATTTTAATTGAATCATGTATTTCCATCCAATATAAAGCTATGCTGAAAATTTCAGCTTCCTAGCTAGTCATAATGTTGGTTAAATTTTATTTGCAAAATTTGTGTACAGAGAAAGCCACACACACACACACACAAACAGAGATTTTAACCTAAATAAAAGTTTGTAAAAAGAAAAACAATGTAGATTTCGCTACTAAACTTAGGCTGAAAGGCTAAGTCTATTAATAAAATTACCTTTAATATTTTGAAATAATAAAATGTATTAAATAAACTTATTTAAAAAAAATTAAAATGTTAAAAATAACATTTAAATTTATTGAGTTTTTCTACAGCGTTTTTAGTAGGCAAAGTATGCACAATAATGCACATCAAATCAGGTTTTTCATTTTTTAAACTTGTACCCAGATGCGTCGCTAAGATATCAACACTACCTAATTGTTTGATTTATTCATACATACAAGTAGCTGAACTACAACGTAAATAACAAAAGTCCATATTTGAAACACTTTTCATGTATACTACTGCTAGTTAATTTTTTTAAATTTTTTTATTTAATTAGGCGATATCAACATTTTTTTACAAGATAAACATTTTGTATTAAAGATCGTAACAATTGACTAAAATATTCGTGTGGCATTTTGCTCGGAGTTCTAATCAGTCATTTTGTCATTATCAGCTACCAGCATCAAGAGCTTATAGATTTTTAAGAATAGGAGTGACATCTAGCAAATGTTTTCAAATGAACAGTGCTTCATTTCGTTGCAATTAATTTGATTCTGCGATTTCTAGCAATGTGTTGAAGAATTCAAGATCAAATTTTACAAACTTTGATTTGACGACAAGGAAGATAATTTAATATTTATTTAAATTTGAAATTTCTTTTATTTTTAAATAATTGTTTGGCTTATCATTTGCATGAATTAAGAAAAAACGTTTAAAACATAAATCAGCGCAAATGTATTTAAATTTTTAAATTAAACAACACGTGCTTTAAACATGGTACTTTCGGTATTCTTCATAATTTACAATTACATCGAAAGTCAATTTTACGAGTGTTCTATTTGTTATTCTCCATAATGTTCTCGTTTTACGTTAATTACAAACTTTTATTTAAGTTACAATCTCCCTTTGTGTGTTTATGTGTGTGTATTTGTGTATGTGTGTATGTGTGTGTGTGTGGTTTTCTCTGTACGCAAATCTTGCAAGCAAAATTTAACCAGCTTTTTGACTTGCTAGGAAGATGAAACTGTCAGAATAGCTTTATATTGGATGACAATATATAATTCAATTAAAAAAAACTAATTTGAACATTTTTCGTATTTCTGAATTGAAATCAAAGTTTGTGTTGAAAAACTCGTTTTTCCTTTACTTGTTTTAGAAGTTATATTTAAGCCGATATAATTTGATGGATACACCTGCCTTGTTTTTCTATATTTGCTTCTTTGGTAATTTTGTTAAGTTTAAGAAAGTATGCCTCAAAAATATAAGTAGGTATAAGCCAGGGCCGTATTTAGAAATTGTTTCCGATAGAAAAGCAAAAAATGTTGAAGAGGAACTAAAATTTTAAAGTGGAACGGATCTCAAAGAAATTTTTGCTTTGTCATCGAGACTATAAACATAAAATAAAGTTTTAAAATCCAATAAACATTGCAATTTTTTAAGAGTATTTTATATTACCCCAGCACATTTGTTCTTATTTTACACCAATTTAATATTTTTCATGATTTCGGGGGGGGGGGGGGGGGGTTTGGACCCGTATACCTTCCAAAATACGGCCCTGGTATAAGCATCTTACTCCCCAAAATCACTTTCAATTCGGTTAACGTAAGACAAAATGCTCACCTGTGGCAATTGTTATAACTATTCCAACACAATAAACAATTGTTAAACATTTGTTTTCCAGGTCTGAAAATAAAAATTATTAAACCAAATAAAATAGAAACTTTGCTGAATATGTTTAAATTATTAAAATTCTCAACGCCTTCGAGAAGCAATCATGTTTTCAAATACAAACCAAAGAAGTTTTTGCTCACCCATATTTGAAATTGCCTCGTCAGGTCTGACTCTTCGAAGGAAGGAATGATTGCAAAATAGTATTTCTTCTACATTAGCAGCGGAATATGTTTGTAATTAGACTTTGCCCTCGAGTAAAACAGACGACGACATTCATCGCTGTGCTTCAAACGTAACTCAGCATCTCTTTTGGAAGTTTAAGGACACAGCCATTGAAGTTGAGTGTTTTTAAATCGTAAAACGTACACACAACTTGTATTTCAATGAACGATTTAATTTAGTTTTTTTTGTACAGCTTTCGTCTGACGAATGTTTTTAAACAAAGTTGAATAAACACATAAAACGAATAATTAAGTAGTAACGGGAAAGAAATTAATTTCCGTCGTTTCCAGGCTGTTTACTTTTTTAAGTTGTTTAAATTATTTTTAAAAATAAAAAGAAACATTTGAGAAACTGCAAAACATTTCTGTTGAAATAGAGAAAAAGCTTGTTAACAATCTGTTTAGTAAGAACTTGAATCATTTCACTATTTTTTGCATTTTAATTTTATAATTTAAACACAACCTGACGATGTAAAAACAACATAGTTCTAACCAATAGATACAGAATGACTTAAGCGTAGGAAAGTGAACTATAACATAACATCTTTCAAAGTTATGTAATATTACATAATTTTTAGTATAACAGACGGTAATTATACCATCTAAAACTAATTATAGTATTAAAATATTACCATTTAATACAGAGATATAGTATTACAGATTTGATAGTATTACAAATGCGTCAATAAATCAAATTTGACCATTAAAAATTGTTAACCGAAATAATCTAAGTTAGTTAATTTGTTGTTTATTTGTTTGCTATTATTAAAAAAACTGAAATATTCAGCTTTAATAGGATACTACTCAAAAATATTTAGGATATATTTTTGATTTTCGCTTCTCAGACGAACAGATTGATACCTGCAGCATAAAAATGGCTCTTAATAGTAAATCAAAGTGAAATGCTATTTATTTCTAATTTCTCATTTTACATTATGTTGATGTTCATCCGCTATGAGACTACAAAATCACTGTTTTCAAATCACTGGCTACTTCATCGCCCCAACTGGCGAAACTAACAGAAGTGTCCTGAAATTGAATTTTCATTTTTTCTCCACATTCGCACGACTTCCAGCACGTCTTGTAAATTTTATGTTTTCCAGTTTTTATAGTTTGGGCTCTACAGCAGTTACTGCCAGCCAATTAGTTCGGTGAAAACAATTCAGATTTGTACACCAGGAAAAATAGTGTACTAGTAAATTGGTTTTGTTGATATCAACAGGTATTGATACCTGAATAAACAAACTCATGTACATTTTTGGAGTCTGGGACCACACTACCAATTCTGTTTCTGGAGGTTTTATCAACCTAGTTCAAGGATTGTTTGTTATTCCATCTGACTAGTCCTGCATTTGGTGTGACATTCAACAATGAGTTTTTTAAACAAAGTCGTAAATTCAAACTTGTTTCGTGCTTAATAATGTTTTTTTATTTATTTATTCAAAAGTAAAAATACCCGGTAAAGCTCAGATCAAACTGTGCATTTTACTTTATAGGAAGGGAAATACAGAAATTTGCCCGTCTTTCAACCGGGAATGCTATTTGTTAAAATATTATCTTCCTGGTAAGAAAACCAAAGTTTTTCTTGAAAATGAGGGTTATTTTCTATATTTGTTAAGTAACAAATATGGAAATCTGAGTAAAATGTAGTAATTATGCGGTTTTATGACTGTGGGAAAGTAAAATGTAATAAGTGAGTTTGAACTCCAAAACAATTTTCTAGCATAGCCAACCGATATGTAATTTATGCTATTCAGTATAAACCAGCAAATAAGCTTACTGGTCTATTCACATGGCGTGCTCTTGCTACGTCAAAGCTGTTAAGAAAATTTTAGCTGTAACTAGTAACTTGGCATTATGTCTTATTGCACTTCGAAAACAGACTACTAAAATAATTCATTAACATACGCACAAGTAACTACCAATAGACGCCAATAGTTTTGTAAAAGACCCTCATTCTTTGAGCCTGAAACCACTCTTCTATGTATGAATGGGTTCCATTGATATATTTTCCTACATGCTGAGTCATAATGTTCGCTAATTGTGGTCTGACGATGGGTTATGCAAGAGTTTGAAGTAATTTAAAAACTGTAAAATATGTGATCAAAGAGTTTATTGAACCCATTTGAAGTTAGAGAACAACGTACTAGTTTTTTCCAATCAATTGGCATTAAACAGTTGATACCAATTAATTGGTGTCAATTAGTTGATACCATTAAATTGGTGTCCATCAATGTTATCAATCAGCTAAATCAATCAAACCTATTAAACCAATTTGCATCACTAATTGTGCACCAACCCATGTAGTTCTAGATGCCTTTCATGTGCTATATAACTATCTAGAACTAAATGACTACCAAAATTGAGTCACGCTTCCAAATATATTTGTACTAAAAGAATTGTGAGAAATACCAGATCACATTCCTTTAAAATTATTTAAAAGTGAAATACTTGAGCAATTAATGTTTCTCTTTAAGATATGTTTTCACAACTTGACGGGTTGGGTAAAGTGCTGCTCTGAAGGACTACCTTAGTTAATGTTTTTCTTTAGTAACTGTACCATGGTACTAAACATGAGAAAGTGCATGGATATGTATAACTAAAAACGTAACTGATCTTTCCCCGAACGACATGTCCCCAGGAAAAAGAGAGAGACAATCATTTCCGCCGTAGGCAGCGTCATGTCATGCATGACTTAACATCAATGACAGCCTGGTGCTCTCAGTCACGAACAAACACAGAAGCCTGAAAACAATGTTTAGTACTTGCTCATAAACAAGCACAACGCATAACTGTTACCGAACGGAGAATATTTACTCAATTAACTTAAAGTTCGAATAAGTTTAGATTTTTTTATCAGGCTTAAGACTATGGGAGTAATCAAGGAGCTTATCACTTTAGTGACTTTAATAACGATTGTTAATTTTATAATTGTACACGGTTTGAGAGTAAAACGGGCTGACCCGTCTTTAGTAACAAATACCGTTCAAAGTAACGAATCAACTACAATAACTTTTATATTAAACCCTGAAAATGTTTCTGTGACTACAAATGCATCATCCTCAATTTCGACAATATCGACAACAAGTTCACCAACAACAGCAACGGAAACGACAGCAACATTAAACTCAACATCGCCTTCTTCGACAATAAACTCAACACTGACATTTTCATCGACAATAAACTCAACACTGACATTTTCTTCGACAATAAACTCAACACTGACATTTTCTTCTACAACTGTTTCTTCAACAACACGTCTACCATCAACAGCAACCTCAGCTTCTACAACTGCACAGATATTACCTACTCCTACAACAATATCAACTGCAGCTCCATCTGAGCCAAAAATAAAAAAAATAATCGGTCTTTTAGGTCCACATAAGGCTGTTGATGTCGTTTTTATACTGTCCAGATCTCAGTCTGTTGGTAAAAGAAACTTCTACGAAAAAAGTAGGAACTTCATTTTAATTTTGATTATTTTAGTTCAATTAAAACCAACAACCAAAATAAAACTTTATTTGTATAACTTTTTTTTTTTAGGTAGATACTTGACTTCTGCACTTTTGAAACAATACGCCACTATTCACAAGGACTATGCCAGGGTTGCTGCAGTGTCATATGCCACAAATACCTCGGTAGACTACGATGATATATCAGGAGATGATGGCCATGAACCTCTTGATAAGTGCCAACTATTTCCTTCTGTTGATCAGAAAAGGTTATTTACAAGAATTTATGTATTTTGAAACCATACATTACACTTTCATCTAGGTTTTATGAATCAAAAGTATTCATTTAAATAACTTGTTTTCAAGTTTTCCACTCGACACTCTTAAATACCAAATTGATGACGATAAGGGTTCTTGTGCAGTTTTTGATGCTTTTCAACGTGCATGGAAAATATTGCAGAAAGGACAAGCTAGACGTCCAGGTGTAAGTCAGGTAAACATTGAAATACATATATATTCTTATATATATATATATATACATTGAATTATATATATACACATTGAAATATATATATATATATATATGAGTAATATACTTTGGCAAAATCCCCTCTCGTAAACACACTCCGTTAAAAACAAACGACCACTTTGCATTAATGACTTTTTTAATAAACTGTTCGAAATATTTAATTTTACGACGTAAACTGGAGTCCATTTTAAAAAATATATATATATATATATATATATATATATATATATATATATATATATATATATGTTTATTTATTTATTTTATGTAACGAAATTTAACTGTAAAATAATTTTTTAAATAATTTATAATCGAATATAGGTTGTTGTTTTAATAACGGATGCAAATGTCCAGTGCACATCAGGAGACAATCCGTTTGCTGTTTCTTCTGTTAATATGTTTGGAGTTGGAATTGGTGCTTTCTATTCGGACGTTGCTTTAAAAGGTTAAAGATTTATATTTTTATGTTGGCAGAAATTAAAATTTAATCTGATTGAAAGATTTTAGCGATTCTTATCGATTTTACTCTCTTACAGCATGGGTTCCTCCATCACAATGTGAAGTGTATGGAATATGGCAAAATATGATTCTAACTACAGCAACGAGCCTAACAGAGCGTCAGTAATTATAAAATTCAAATACATACATTGATATAAACAAACTAGGAAAATAAATGCAGTAAAAATACAAAAATAAAATAATTTCAGACGATCAAACAATTTTTGCAAAGACAGATTCAAACATAAATTGTACTGCAGGAGTCAACGAGTCATGTTATTGTAATATAGATCTGGGACTTGTTACATGTTTGTTTTGAAATTTCATTGAATAATTTTTGCAAATTAAAAACTTTCTGTTCATCTAAAGATTGACAATTAATGAAATATTTATACTATCAGCATGTTCATCGGAAGGTGGCTGCCAGAATCCTTCGACTCCACAGGATTGCCCGCAGTGTAATTGTATGACGGTATCAAACAACGCCATATGTCGCTGTGATACTTATACGTATGGAAAAATGTGCGAGTTTTTCTACGACACTTGCAGGTATGTAATCAACAAAACAAAATGCCAATATAACCAAAAACAAATATGATGATTGTTTATTCCTGTTTAATATAGATTTCAAAACATATGTTCTACAAATGGAGTATGTAATGCAAGCCTACTAGTCAGCGGTGGTAATTTTCAGTGTGTTTGCAACAACGGTTTTATGGGCGATTTCTGTGAAAGTAAAATACCTACACCAGGACCAACTCCTTCTTTATTGACCCAAACCAGTAAGCTAATTTTGAATCGTTAGTACCAACAATACAATCCTCTTTAATACCTAATTTAAAGTTCAACAAATTAATTAATTACTATTTTCGGCATGCAATAGTTTTTACAAACTTTTATTTAGGTATCAATCTCTGTTTGTGTGTGTGTGTCTGTGTGTGTGTGTGTGTGGCTTTTTCTGTACACAAATCTTGTAAGTGAAATTTAACCAGTTTTTTGACTAGCTAGAAAGCTGAAACTTTCAGCATAGCTTTATATTGGATGACAATTCAGTTAAAAAACTCAATTTGAACATCTTTCGTATTTCTAAGTCGAGTGTATTTGAAATTAAAGTTTGTTTTAAAAAAAAAACTCGTTTTTTCCTTTACTTGTTTTTATTTTAAAGAAATAATAACTGTCTTCCAAAACGTGACGGACATTCCACTGGACGTGACGAAGACAATCATAGTCGGAGCCGTAGTTGGAGGAGTTTTGTTGCTTGCCGTCATCGTCACCATCATCATTTGTCTCATTTTCTGTGTTAGGAAGCAAAAAGCTCTCAAGAAAGAGAGAGACGGACAAACGTTAACAAGAGATAAAACATTAACAAGAGACAGTGGAATTCAAAGTACGCTTTCCAGGCTGACGTCGAAGATAAGAGGCAAAGGATCGAATAAATTAACTATGAGACTGAGCCAGCTCTGGCGCAGGGATCTAAATGACGATGATGGGTCAGTTTGCATTTTGAATTAGTTAATTAATTAATTTATTATTATTAATATTTAAATTTAAAAAAAAAATTGTTTTTAAAAAGAATGCCCAGTGTACCACCTGCACGGAGCTCAGCCACTATAAGTAAATTCGATTTGCAGAACCTCGGTCACGAGGAAACAATACTGCAGAACGAAGTAAATATAACTAAATTATATATTTTTTATCAAATTTTATTCAATTACTAGTTGGTAAATCTTTTCTATTTAGAAACTTCATCTAAAATAAGTCATGCATTATTAAAAGTCCTGGATTGATTTAAGTATTACGAACACAGGGTTCTGTCGTGATTACGTATAGAATAGCTAAAACCTTTCCACGTTTTTTTAAAACACCAATTAATTTATTGAAGAATTAATTTTAATAATTTAAATTTTTCATAGTTCATCCACGACAATAAGTCACTTATGAAGAACTGGAAAAACTTCTTGGACGACCTGGTGGAGAAGGAAATCATAACAAAAGCGGTTATGGCAAATTTATTTACGAAAGACATCATGCACACTGACGCCTGGAAGTTGGACTGGAGTGAAATTTATTCACTCGACGTCAACTTTGGCATCAAAAATGAAATCCTGATTCAGGGTGAAATGTACAACCTGGGTGAGGCTGAGGATGGCGTGATCAGCGGAAGTCTCGCTGACAGGAGCGCCAAAGAGCAGAAATTCATTTCCCTCGGTAGAACCAAAAAGTACATAGTAATCGCTATCGTTTTGGCTTCGGAAAACGAAGATGGGAATGAATGTCGCAACGAAGTGAAGTCTATAATATCACACGTCAAATTGGAAGGATATTGAATGAACATTTTCCGTACACACCTACAGATTCAATGTAATTATTTGAAGTGTAAAACTTAGAGGATGTTTGTGTTTTGTTCTTTACAAGTTTTAATTTATTTTTATTTTAAGTGTTTTCTTATTATTTAATGCAATAATCTTTTTGTTCTTCAAACTCAATGGATGGTAGATCAATATCGTCGTTTTTTTATCGACTTTTAGAAAACCTTGAACTGCGTTGCTGATTTGGTGGTCAATTTGGATTTTTTTTATCTTTAAGATAATGTTGCCGGTTAAACTTAAAATTAGAGGTTATGTGAATATAATGATTTTTCTGTTTAAAAAATACTTTAAAAATGATTTACCTTGAATATGTTTATTTATTTACACCTACGATAGAATTAATCTAGAATTAAACAAATAAATAAAATCTCATTAATTTTAAAAAACTGTGAGAAATTAAGTAATGTGACATAATTAAATAGAAAAAGTGATTGTTAAACTCAATTAAATTCAATTTTCATTTAGTTTAACAAAGTTTTTAGTCAATAAAAATTACCATTAAAATCAAATGTCAGTAAAAGTTATTAGAAAAATTATTTAATAAAAATAATAAAAATACTTTTATTTACCTAATAAACAAATCACAAAATAAGTTTATATAATTTTGGTGATTTTTTTATAACTTGAGATCAATAATAATGACATTCAAATGTTCAAGAGCTTGTTTTAAACTCAAATTATCAAAGCAATTTAATGTTTGATTGTAATTAAGGGCGTCATTTGGACTGAAAAATAGGGGGGTTAATGAGAAATGTCATAATTTTAGAAATGTCATAGTATGAAATTAAAAAAGAGATTACAAATTGAAATTAAAAGTGTCAATGTTAAAGATATTTAGCCACCTCTACCTTTTACACTTTTAACATCGCGTGAGCGGTCTAAGTACACAATGGTACAACCTTGTTAGTTTTTGTTTTTATTTAATTATACAACTCCATTTATTTGCTCCTTCATACAAAATTAGGAGTTTTTGTTTAAAAATTATGAGTCTTTAAGGTAGTAATTAACCCCTCTGCCCCTGCAAATGACGCCGTGGATTGAAGCATTATGCAAATATTCGCCTACACTAGAGCCGTTAGAAATATTATTAATTAAGTGAATTAGTATCCTTCAGAGTAAATATGCTGCGCCATCTTCCGAACGATTTCTTCAGCATGATCACTTTCACAAATGCAGACGATTAGATAATTCCTTGTTCTACCGATGACCAAGATCGGTGTAATGGTCATGTCCTCCGATTGGACGGTTCGGCCAACAATGGTCCTGTTCCTCGGCCTGCCCAGTAAGTACTCATGACCCTGGACGTTCACTGTGGTCTCATCTCCTAGAACCAAATCGAGAGAGTATACTTCGTTCCAGTTAACATCCCAGTCATCGTTACATGCAAATTCTTTTTTATGCAAGTTGATTATGAGACCTCTGGAGATGTCGCCCTTCGTTGCCAGCTTGTCGAAGTATTTCTTCCAGTCGTCCATAGTTTGTTCTCTGCCGTTGATTTGCTGTCACGGGTTTAGGAATAAAAAATGTTTTGTTAAACTGAAAATAAAATTTTAAATATTATCATAAAAGGTAAGAAACATTAAAAAATAAACCAACGCTTTGTCGTCTGACAGTATTAGTGAAATCGACATCAACAGGCACACTGGGAATTCTTAAAATCATATTCCATTTATTATTGTTATTATTAAAAACCTTTTAGGATAGTTACTTTTTTTAAATTAAATTTTTCACAAACCCATTCAGCATGTTTCCTTCTTTGATCGTACCGCATTCGCCAACTTTTGAGTTCCGTGAGAAAAGTCGTCGATTAAGCGTTTCTCCCATTAGAGTTTCGTTGGGGAAATTTTCAAAAGAACTTAATGGAGTGGATGTAACGTTTTTCTTTTTCCAGCGTGTATATACCAGGATACCAGTTACAATAGTTACAGCGCTCACGAGAGCTACAGCTGTTGCGACAGCAACGACCCAATTATTGTCATGATCCATTAGCGGACCTGAAGTGACTGAAAAAAATTAATCAAATAAAATATCTAAAAAAATATAACAAATCATTAAAGTAAACTTTTTCTGCTTACACCAAGTCTAGCACTACAAATTTTCGGTTCCAAAGGTTCAAGTGAGTAACTATGCTAGTCAAATAAAATATGCCAATAAAATTAGATAATAAACCTCGAACAAATTTAAATCACTATCTGCTACAGAACATCTCACCGGCGACCATCCATAACAAAACGTCTAACGAACTACAAAATAAGAATGACGCGCTCTTAAAATTCGACTAGATAATAATATTTTTTAAGTGGCTAAAATTAAATAATAGATTTTTGGTGCCAGATTGAAACAACAAAAATATGCTCATTGCGATCCTTGCCTGGTACTTCGGACACCAGCACGACTGGAAGTTCTGTAGTTGTTGTGGTAGTCGATGTAGTTGTATCAATAGATGTAGTTGTTTTTAGTAGTTGTGGCGTTGTGGAAGGTAAAATATCACACAACTCGTCGATTTTGTTGGCGGAATTGTTATCAGAACATTCGCACTTGAAACCACCACTAGATTCATTTACGCAACGGTTAGTGCCACACATCATTGGAAACCTATAAGAGTGTGGTTCAAAATGATGGTGATAATTACATGACGAAATAATATATCCAATAAATGCTAAGAGTATTAAACAGCGATGTGAGAAATCCATACATTCGTACTTAAAATTATACTTTATATTCTACACTTTTTCTAAAATATATTTCAAACTTGAACCTGCAGTTGAGTTCCTGGAACTGACAGTATCTGCCGTAGTACAGACCAGAGCAGATGCAAGCAAAATCGTTCACAAGGTCAACACACTGGCCGCTGTTTTGACATAGAGATGAAGAAGATGAAGTAACACACATTCTAGTCGGACATCCCTTAATAATTGGTCCTCCGAAATTATTACACATGATACAGTTAGAATCTTTCAGAACGTTCCCAACAAAGATCGGAACGCACAACTGATCGGAAGTGCATTTGCCGTTGATGCACGGATTTGAAAAAGCTGTCGTAGAATTTTAGTTAAAAAATATACCAGCATTTCTAATTAAACAACCAACTCATAAATTAGCTCTTTTATGGAATCAAGAATATTGTTCGTACGAAATGAGAAGCAGTCTTGCCACGATGTTGAGCCATATTTCTTTGTACCCTGGTCCAGCGGGCACTCAGTGCATGCACTACTACCGACAACTGGTTTGTACGTGTTCAGAGGGCAAACTGGAAAATTTAAAAAATTTCAATTTTGTAACTATTGTCTAGCAAAAACGTATTAATATTTGAAACAATATTTCTTTTGAACCCATAAATGAAAATAACTTATTTTATAGTTCAGCTATTAAAAATGTGAATTGTCTTTGACTCCATTTCAAACCGAAAACGTTTAGTTGATGTCTAAGAAAACATTGTTTTTGGCAGTTTAAACAGCTGTTAATGTAAGAGCTCTGCACATCACATGTCAACAAGTTCTTCAAAGGTGGTTTTTGCGGAAACTGGTGCAAGCGAAAGCCTTAGCAAAGGTCGATAAAAGAAATAAAATGTCGAAGACCATGTAATGCACAACAAATTTGCAAAAAATTTTGCTTAGCTTCTCCTTTCTGACTTCGTAACTACCCCTATCTAATATCATATAAACCGTCCAGTAATTACCAGATAGCGGCAACTGTTAATATTTTGTTAAATAATTCTTCAATAAAACAATCCAAAACTGAAATTAACCTTTACAGCTGGAAATTCCACTTGTAGAAACAGATTCAAAATATCCTTCTGGACACATCCATCTCGTTAATCCAAAGTTTAGATCGCAGTAACAACGAGCTTCAGACGGTGCAGCAGAAACGGTTAAACACGGGGCTACGGTGGGCATTTCCTCGTATATGAGCAATGCTTTAAAAAAAAAGTTATGCTTACTAAACCTTATTTTTTACTCAAAATAAATGGAAAACAAAAACCCAAATAGTTAATAAATAGAGACAAGGCTTACATTGGTCAAAGCGTTGCATTGAGTTCGTAAAGTTAGCCATCCATTGCTCACCATTTCCATAATAACGATTGTCCGGGGTTGATACGAGTTCTGTAACGTTAGAAGCACAATTATTTTACTTTACAATTTAAAAAGTATCAACTTCCTAATTTTAAAAAAATAATAATTCATAAATTTAAAACTAAAACTGTAAACATTGAAATTGTACTTTTTATGGCTTCATCGTCAATGATCTTTCCAACTCCAACTCCGAAAAACTCAGCCTTCCGTTTCATAGAGTTTAGAAGATCAGTACTCACCAAGGACGGTTCGCATTTCTCAAAAACCCCGCTCGTCATCAACAGCGCTATCTTCAAAAAACAATCGTGCATTATAAACATTAATAAACGAAGAAATACACAAAATCTGAAGTAAATTAATTCTAAAGAAACTTCGAAACATGAGATCGATGTGAAATAAATCGATTCCAGTTTACTTGCGTAACTTCATTCCTGTGAGACTTTCCTCTGTTGAAGATCTCGCTTGCATACGCCATGGCTTTCTCATATCCACACGAGCTGTTCTCCGATAAGACGTCGTACTTGACACTGTCAAACAGACTCCTGATCATAAAATAAAAAATTAATTAAAAAAAAAAAAAAAAAAGATTGAGGAAAAGTTTAAGCTTTCTAACAAGAGTCCGGTAACTTAGGTCACAATGAACATCAAGCTATTTTTTTGAAAAATCAATTGAATTGAGCTAAGATTACAAAAAACAGAAGTTCTATTTTTATTATAACAATTGAAATATTATATTTCACCATATTTTACTTTTATATTCTGCAAAACCACTAAAAAATAATAGGATCTTGAAAAAGAAGGACGCAATAAAAAACCACATTAAAAATCGCTATATAATCTACAAAAATAGGTAATAAACTAATTCTAACGAAAACAGTTTCAACTGTTAGAACATGCTTTGGCCGATGCAGTTCACAGTTTAAATTTGACTTGTATGATTATTGGTCATGGTGATTCAAATACATCATTAATTCATATCACTACAACTCATCGATATTTAAATTTTATTCTTTTCAGGGCAAATTTGAAAAAAAAAAAATCAAACAAGAATATAGACAAATATTAATCATATTTTTTATTTTTGAAACTTCCAAATAGTTTTTAATAACACTCCTTCAATTAAAGCACTAACGTGGTAGTTTTTTCAGACGGAAAAATTTGACATTTATGTCTAGGCTGAGGATTATTCGAAATGTCGTCGTAATCCACTGTGGCGCTGTCTGCGTACGTTATGACAGCCAGTCTCGTATAGTTTTTGTGGACCATGGCGAAGTATTTCAACAAGGAGATAATTATCGGTCGACCTAGTAAAACCATTCGTGAACATTGTTAAAAAACATTAAATTGCTGTTTATTACAAGGGAATGTGTTTTTTTAGACGGAAGAGTATGCAAGAATCAATGTAACAGTCCCTTGATGAAAAGTCCGCATACCAACTACTTGGATCCACAACCTACATTAGTGGGCCTACTGTTTTATTGCTTATTAGATTATATTTATAAATTTATTGAAGTAACAAACTACAAAAGTGTCAGTATTTATATCATAATTATAACGTAATTGGTCTATTATCTAGGCTTACTGGAGTAGGTTGTGATTCCAGTTGTTATAACAAAACATCTTTTGTATAAACCAATCAGAATCTTAAAATAAAACTACTATATAAAAGCTGAAACCTGTTTGATAGAAAGCATCTCTTCCAACCGACTGATGTCTTCCAATAATGATGACAAAATCAGTACTTTTTCTAACTTTAAGGGTCTCAGTGATGTGCCGGAAACTGACATCAGGTTCAGATTCGGATAATCCAGTAGAGAACAGAAGGCCAACGATCGCAAGTATTCTACCTACTGCAAACATCGTACGTACCTACAACTGGTTATGTTACGCAACTGTAGTGGAGTTGTAGTTAAACTAAGGGATATTTATTTCTGGCTGTTGAATCGATTGGAGAGAACAAAAACAACTTAAGACCAGAACTGTATTTTATGTCAGATTGTTCGACGTAAAGTTCTGAATTATTTTGTATTTTGTTAATAGTTTCAAGAACTTCGTTTATTTTCAACTTAAATTTTTGAATACAAATTAATAATAATAATAATTATTATTATTAATAGAAACAGGACATTGGTTAAATTTATTTTGAACTTGTACAACAACCAGGTAAGATCTTTTTTTGTAGAAGTTTTCATATGTGAAAGCGACTTCGGTCTTTCTTCTACAGAAGAATGGACAGCATTCATTCACTAGCGTCTTATTATGAAGCTCGAAATTTTTCATTGTGCCGCTGCTTCTAATGTTGCGCTTTCAACATTTTTCATAGCCGTCTGTAGATGTGCGGCAGGCCCTATTTTCATTAACATACGTTTTTAAAGTTTATGTCTGGAACTTTTGCTTAAAAACACTTTGAACTTTTGCTTAAACACCTTGAAGAAAACTTCTATTTTGAATTTTATTGTCGATTCGAACGTTAAACACAATTAAACATAATTAATTAATTAGCTAATTAATTAGTTAAACATATTAATTAATTAGCTGATTAATTAATTAATCATGTTGATTAATTAGCTAGCTAATTAATCAATTAAACATTTTAATTAATTAGTTAGCTAATTAAATAATTAAACATGTTAACTAATTAATTAGCTAATGAATTAATTAAACATATTAATTAATTAATTAGCTTAAAACCCAAAAAACACACATTTTAACCGAATTGAATGACATGCACCTCCAAGCTAGATGCCTCTACAGAAATGTAGGAAAAAGATGGAAGAATTATTAAAATAAAAATAAAATTATAACGCTATTTTAATGGCGACTTCAACTTAACTTAGTCGAGAAAGAGAAACATTTGCGAACAGAAACAAAAAAAAAAAACAACAACATTGACTGGCGTAAAGTTACGTCTTCAACTTGTTCATGTACTGCTTAAACTCTACGAGAGGCGTTCGACTTGAATTCGTGGCACTGCAGCTACTCTGCTGAGCCGTGTCGTCACCGCTCGTTGCGATTCCGTTCGGGACGAAGTGATGGTGGTGTCGTGTCACGGCCGTCGGTATGCCGTTGGGGGTGAAAGCGGTGATGACGTCGCACTTCTCCGTGGTGACCCCTTCCAGGGAGGGCAGTGAACGCTCTCTTCCGAACAGGAGCGACGGTCGGCAGTGACTGAGGAAAACGATGATGACGATGCCGCCCAGCAAGAAGCATATGACTCCGACGAGTATCAAGTGGTAGTACTGGATGTTTGAAGGTGCGGTAGAGGAAGGTGAAGCAGTCAGCAGGTGGTCGTCTGAGATGAGGTCGAGGTCACCGTAGTTAGGCATCATACCTGGACGATGGAGTGGTTCATCTGCCGCACAGAAAAATTTAATTTTTATTAAGTAAGATATGGTTCCACTTTTACATATAAAAAATTTTTTATCAGGTTTTGCTGGAATTAAAGCTGAATATCTTTTAAAATTATTTATGAAATAGATAATTGAACTCACCAGCATCTTGAAAATACTTTTGATCGCAATATGACGTCGAGCAAACAATCTCCTGCTTACTGGCGCCAGAACATTTGTCGCTTAACTGGTAATCTTCTGATTCCGATATGTCCAGAGTGCTGAACTTGTCGAGGCAGACCCTGGTTCGGTACTTTGTGCCTCTGCCGCATGTGACACTGCAAGGACTGTAAGGAGTCCAGCAGGACCAGAAACTCGTTTGACACGAGATGACGGATTTGCACGATCGGACTTCTTGAAGCGGCTGGTGTAGATAGAATGTTTCAAAACTGCACGTCTTGTCACCTGATGATTTTCAATGGAAAGGAAAAGTGTTACTAATGATAAACTTACATTTTGTTTATTAGATGAATCAATAAATAAATAAATAAAAATTAAAAATAATATAAAAAAATTAATAAAATAAAAAAATGAATAAGTGAATAAATGAATAAATAAATAAATACATAGATAAATAAATATATAAATAAACAAACAAGCAAACCAACAAATAAATAAATAAATGAATAAATCGAATTAAATATTATAACACAAGAAAACATTTTTTTCAAATTCAATTATATTTCTATTTCGACAAAAAATGATCACGAATGGAATCGTTTTTTCTCAAATGAACATGAAATCGCTCTTCAACGACACAGTAATTTTCTTTCTTCGTCATTATCATTATACCTTTTATATGCCATTTTATAAAATATCACTACCTTTTAATTTTATACATTTTATACAGTTTTAATCTTTTATGTATTTCCATGATCTAAAAATTAAGTAATACACATTTTCAAAAAAACGTGAATATTTTTTAACTATTTTTTTTTCAATTTAAATTTTCCACTTGCCTGGCAGACACAGCCTTTGCCGCCTCTGAGTTCCACCTGAGCCACAAGTCACCGAACAACCTGACCAATCCGACCAACGACCGGACGAGCCATCAAGCAGGAAAGAATCTAAAAAAATTTTCTCCACTCAGAAATGTTTGTTTTGTTTAAACAGCTATTTAACAATCAATTTTTAACATTTTATAAACTCATTTGGCAATTATTCCAAAATTCTTTAGTTTAATAAAACTTTTGAGGTTTCATTAAAACTGACTTAAAATTTGATTATATTTAAATAAAACTAAAATAAGATCTTACCACTTGAACAATTGTGCAAATGTTTGCTGCAAGTCCTTTTAGTGGTTTCAAAAACTGGATTTTTTGAAGTGGTCGAAGTATCGGCCCTGCACAGGCACCTGTGTCTCTCTTCAGTCCTGGTCAATTCTGATTGGTTGGAAACGTGCCATCCAGTCCATTCGGTCCAGACGTCAGAATCTGCTGAAGTTGTATTTTATAAATTTAAAAAAAATAAATAATGATAAAAATTACAATTTTTATACAAAAAAACTAATTAATAAAGAAAATAGATCTGAACATTTTTGTTGTCATGAACTAACCGTTGCAAGACTCATCTTCGCAGGTTCGAATTTCAATGTTGTTACCATGACATCCATCTAAGCCTAACGAACACAGACGCGATCGTGTTCTGTGACCTTGACCGCATTTACCCGTGCAGGGGGACCATTCCGACCAGGGGGACCAGTGGCCGTTCGGTGCGACGTGTTGCCGTTTAACGACGTAATCTGATGGAAATTTATTGACGACATTGAAATCGTTAGATAACTAAAAGAACAAGAGAAATTTATAAAAAAATTTGAATATATATATACACATATATATAAATAAATAAATAAATAAATAATTTACTTCATCGATTGAAGAGAAAAAACTTTCTTATTTCAAACACTTACAGCTGCAGTTTGACACCTCGACGCGGACACCTGAGCATTCCGTGCCGCCATTAGCAGGTGTCGGACATGCGCACTCTCTCGTCCTACAGGAGCACTTAATATCGCTCACATTTCTCAGGGAATGAGATGACGGCTGGTTGATATGATGGCACTGCTGCCATGGCGACCAGGAGCAGAACTGTCCGTCTACTGGAAAATTAATTCAAATTCTTGTTTGTTTGTTTGTTTTGCTGTTAAAATGATAATTTTTAAATACCTGGAGTGTCTGTGATTGGACACGACGTGAGATTTTCATGACCGATGTCAGTACAGAGATTTTTATGTTTATTCCAGCCGCAGTATGGGTCTTGGGAGTTGTGGCACTGCCTATGAATTTTAAACAATTTTGCTTTTATTTAAATTAATGCTTTAAAGACACTCTATTTAATTTTATTTTTTATAATTTTCTTTGTTTATGTAATACAACTTATAATAAATGTGAATGAGCTTTTTTCATAACACGAGTGACAGCCGAGCACATCTACATTTAAAAATTACCAATTTAAATTCTCCACCGAAAACTACTGACTCCCTTTTTTATATGTTCGATCATTTCTCTGTTCTCAAGGATTAAAATTAAATAAAAAAAAACTCAAAATATTTTAATTTGAACTTAGAATGTTCTGAAAATTTTAAAAACTTTACTCTATCTTTCCTCCTCTGTAATTTTTTTCTACACTTGTACTAAAATGTAACTGAGTATACATGAAAAGATTTAATAAAACATCTAAATCACGATTTAGTCGTCATTTAACTTTCATAATCCAGAAAGGAAAACAGAGCGGTATTTCTTACTTACACTTTTGTATGAAATCTCGAGCATCTGTGAACTGGAATTTTATAGAAACCGTCGTTCGTTCCCACAAGAATAATTTTCTGAATAAAAAAATAAAAATAAATTAAAATATATGCAAGAAAAAAACGTAAAACCAAGTTTCCACTATAAAAATGCAAATTGACTTGTATACATTTATATTTTAATAATTTGCAATCTATTGTTGTTTATTCTGAACAAAATATTTTTTTAGTAAATAGAAATTCATTTATAAATGAAAAAGCTACTTGGAACAAAATCATTCACTTCCCTACTCAGAACCGGCACGGATCTAACTCATAATATATATATATATATATTTTAATATTTCATACACATATATATTTTAATATTTCATATACACATATATTTTAATAATTCGCAATCTATTTTTGTTAATTCTGCGCAAAATATTTTCTAAGTAAATAGAAATTCGTTTATAAATGAAAATGCTACATGGAAAAAAATCACTCACTTCCCTACTGAGAACCTGTAGGGATCTGACTTTCTGTTGAGTCCCTGAAATGCAGGACAGTTTGATTCTTTCGACCAGACAAGAAATCGCTTCTTGTCTGCTCTTGTTAGCCTTGGAGAGGACAGTGAATTTGTCGATGTGGCCTGACAGTGAAGCCAGGAATAGAATCGTAACGGAGAGATTCTGAGAGGGAAACCACATCTCGTCTTTTGCTATGTGAGTGAATCTGGAGTTTATAGAAATTAAATCCTTATTCTACTTTTCCAATTAAAAAAATTAAATTTTTAAAATTAAATTGTATTTTGTATATTTTTTTGACATAAATCAAATTTGCAAAAAAAAACTTAAAAATTATAATAAAACAAGAAAAAGTAAATAACGAAAAAAAACTAAAAGAAAAGTGAAATTTCAAAAAAAATTAGCAAAAATGTGGTAAAAACAGCCGAGATCAACAGTAGAAGAAAGAAAAAAAGAAAGAGAGAGAGAAAGAGAGAGAGAGAGAGAGAAAGAGAGAGAAAGAGAGAGAGAGAGAGAGAGAGAGAGAGAGAAAAAAAAGAGAGAGAAAAAGAGAGGAAGCATGTAATCATGAAATGAAACCTTTCATTTTCCATTACGACCAATGGTTGGTGGTCACGTGGCTGAACGGACCTATCCATGAGCTGGTATTTTTGAGTTTCGACCAATAGGCGGGTGCTCTGGAAGGTTTCCGATGATGACGTCATCGTTGATGACGATGATGATGAAGAGGATGATGATGATGAGGGGTGGTGTTTAGAGGAGTTTTGACCACACTGGAAAAAATGGATAATACCAAACGCATTTACAATTATTTATGTATTACATATTTGTTGATATTCATTATTTGCTAACTTTATATATTTTTTTTATATACAGTTCATGTAATCTTTTATTATAAATAATAGTCTTTAATAGTAACTGCGAACAAGATAACGTTAACTTCCTTTAGCTTTATTTTGGTTTCAATCAATAAGATGAAATATTCCGGCGATAAATAGGACGAGTACATCCCCAACGAAGAGACATCTAGTGCCCCATAAATGCCGGCGTAAGCTTCAACCGGATCGCCATATTAATTTACCATATCGAACTTTCCACAATTTCAACTCAGATCCTCCTTGGCAGAACTTCCTAGCGCCGCGCCTTTCGCATTCGTTTCGTGCGCTTGGACGGCGCCAACTTCAAAGAAAAAGAGAGAATATTATTTCACTCTAAATTTATCTGGAATCTTTGTTATATCTATTTGGTGTGTTTGTCCACGAGCGTGTGTGTGTTTGCGTAGCATGTGCGAGCGTGACCGGGTATGTATTTGCGCGTAGGCCTTCACGATTCCAAATGTGTTTGTGTGCATTTGTCTGCCTCAGTCTGTGAGTGTCGGAGTGAGAGAGAGAAAGAGAGAGAGAGAGAGAGAGAGAGACAGACAAGTGTATATAATATAAATGTGATCTTGATAAATTTTTGACAAAGATAAGGCTAGCCGAGTTTGGACTTTTATAGTTTTCAAATGAAAACTATAAAACAAACGGAATAATTAATTTTTGAATGAAAAATTAATTTAACAGACGAAAGTGAATTATTTGATCAAATTTATTTGAATAAAAACAAAATATTATTCGAGTATTGAAGGAAAGTGAAGCAGAATAGAATTCAAAAACATAAAAACGATAAAGATATCAACAAATATAAACAAAGATCAACAAATATCAACAAAGATCAACAAATATCAACAAAGATCAACAAATATCAACAAAAATCAAAAAATATCAACAAACAATCGACTATAACAAGAATTGGCAAAATTTAAAAAAAAACAGAAGATAAAAATGAAACTAATCAGATTACAAGCATAAAAATTTTTTTTTCTTTTTTTTTTTTTCTTATTATTAGGATTAAGTGAAAAAGAAGGTAAAAATAAAAAGATAAAAAAAGAAAGAGAGAGAGAGAGAGTAAGAAAGAGAAAGAGAGAGAAAAATAAAATAGACAAAAAATGTGATCTTGATAAATTTTTGACAAAGATAAGGCTAGCCGAGTTTGGACTTTTATAGTTTTCAAATGAAAACTATAAAACAAACGGAATAATTAATTTTTGAATGAAAAATTAATTTAACAGACGAAAGTGAATTATTTGATCAAATTTATTTGAATAAAAACAAAATATTATTCGAGTATTGAAGGAAAGTGAAGCAGAATAGAATTCAAAAACATAAAAACGATAAAGATATCAACAAATATAAACAAAGATCAACAAATATCAACAAAGATCAACAAATATCAACAAAGATCAACAAATATCAACAAAAATCAAAAAATATCAACAAACAATCGACTATAACAAGAATTGGCAAAATTTAAAAAAAAACAGAAGATAAAAATGAAACTAATCAGATTACAAGCATAAAAATTTTTTTTTCTTTTTTTTTTTTTCTTATTATTAGGATTAAGTGAAAAAGAAGGTAAAAATAAAAAGATAAAAAAAGAAAGAGAGAGAGAGAGAGTAAGAAAGAGAAAGAGAGAGAAAAATAAAATAGACAAATATGGCAAAAGTTAATGAGACGGAAGGAATACAAAAGCATGTTTAATTTGAAGCCACACAATAATTTTGCTCACACACACATACACACACACCATACACACAATACACATACAACACACATATTCACATACACATACACATACACATACACATACACATACACATACACATACACATACACATACACATACACATACACATACACATACACATACACATACACATACACATACACATACACATACACATACACATACACATACACATACACATACACATACACATACACATACACATACACATACACATACACATACACATACACATACACATACACATACACATACACATACACATACACATACACATACACATACACATACACATACACATACACATACACATACACATACACATACACATACACATACACATACACATACACATACACATACACATACACATACACATACACATACACATACACATACACATACACATACACATACACATACACATACACATACACATACACATACACATACACATACACATACACATACACATACACATACACATACACATACACATACACATACACATATACATACACATACACATATGTAAAGTAAAAAACCACTCAGTTAATTGAATAATTATAATGAAATAATAAATTATTTTTATTTTAGTAGTAAAGATATCATAATTTATTTATTTATTAATCACTGAGTTAAATAGTTTAGAAAATGTTACATGTAATAGAAACTAGACACCTTCAGAACAAATAATTTTTAGACTAAAATATAAAATAACATTCGGCAATCGGGAAAATGTTTAAACATCAGGTGGAAATGTTCAGTATGCAGTTCACTCCACTGATTTGGCTTCGCGAACGGCGAGATGCACTTGTGGATTAATTGGAAAATTTAATGGTTTCGGTTCTCTTTTCCTGTTTCTTTTCCTCTTGCTTTCTCTTCCTCCTTCACATACACAAACACACACATACATACACACACACACTATGACACGCACATTACGGTTATTTTCTCAATTTTATTCCACGCTGTATAATTTTATTTTTTCCTTTTTATTCACACGGACATTTCCTAATTCATTGACACTAGTTGCGACCCACACACACACACACACACTTACACACAAAGAAAAAAAAGAGAAAAAGGAAATAAAGAGAAATAAAGAGAGAGAAAGGGAGAGAAAAGGAGAGAAAGAGAAAAAGAGAGAGAGAGGGAGAAGCACCACAGACAAATAAAGTA